>JAODAC010006606.1:0-30227 GCA_027575185.1 Mimaenictus wilsoni
ACACACCACCCTCGCACCGAGGCAAAAACGCGACTGCGAATGTGAGTAAAGTTGCGGACGAGTGGACTTGAACAACTCCGTTCTGCAAAACCGAGTTTCGAATTCGATAATTGAATCGATTCCGTGAACCTACATACGAAATTATTAACAAACTTCTTGTATAAACCATTTCGGCGCCTCGTTCTATAAGAAGCTGAGTTTTGAAACATTCTGGACAAATTACTGATTAATTACGTAAACCTTTCAAAGAAATAGTTAAAAACAGTTTTGGCTTTCCGACTGTCCGATTTTATCGTCGTCTGACGAGAAAAAACCTAGGATAATCCACCGCCATCAGTTTAAAAAGTGCAGCAAACTATGGCGAAGAAGGACGATAACAACAAATGCGGTAAGCGCTGAAGAAGTTAATTTATTCATCAAGCAACTGCGAACTATGAGCATTAAGCTGGTTGAGTGCAGTGGGTAAAGGACCGGAGGAAAGTTGGAAGACTATCAATCGCTTACTTTGCGTGGTGCAGTTTTAAGTGGATTTCCAGTGCGAATTGCAAGACGTTGTTGTTCGCGAATACTCGGATCTTGCTTAAAAGTTATCACGAAAATACCAAACTGCACCACTATCACATCAATTCACAGTATCGTTAACTGAAACAAAAGTGGGACGTATTTAACTCTCTAGCTAGAAGGTTTCGAAATAGGGCTGAACATAAATACGAATAGAATAGAGAATAATAGAAGAGCAAAGATTAGAAGTTAGGATATTAGACAAACCATTAAGCACAAAGATGTAATATTACTAATGTTCCGCACAAATCGCAATGATTTACCTTTAACAGCTGTTTCAGAATTTCTATTCGTGGAGTTTAAACAAATGACCTGTGTGCGCCCGGCGCTTCCACCTCTATCCATTTGGTAGAAAAAGCTCTACATGCACGAAGGATTTCCACGAAGAAATGCGTTTCACGAATTTAAAGTAGCTTTCTTTCCCCATAAAACCGATATATAAGTAAGAAAAGAACAATATCGTTCTTTTTTCATAAAACTTGTTTAACGGATATATTATTTTTAGTTCTTATACATAAAATGCAAAAAATTCTCAACAATAAATAAGCAGAAACTACGTGATAGAAGCAGCAATCAAATCAGCAGAACCTTGATTGGAACCCATATGAATTGAAATTTATGTCGAAACTCACGCACGTTTTCCGAATACTTGCATCAGTGAGAATCGGCCGATGACAGATTTCGTTTTTAATTGGAATGCACAAATGCACCCGACGTCCACCCATTCAATCACAATTCACAATTTTATGACATATCGTTTTTTGCATGCAATTAGCATAATTCCACTGATTTTGTCCGGATTTTCAACCATGTTTCAACCATATTGAAAAGGTTGAAAATTCATGAAAGGGTTTCCACGAAACCGCTCAGTAGAATCCGACAAAATACAAAACAAACCGAATTAAAGTAATCACCAGAAAGGGCAAATAAGAGCGCCACCTGCAAATGCCCGGAACTTGGCCGCAACAAACTTAAATTAGGTAATTTGCTTTAATTGACGCATATATTACCACCGACGAAAGCGTGCAAAAGTACGCCGCGAGTGGGAAATATCTCGGCGAACAAACACGACATTCATAAATAAAGCCACGCGTATCCACAGAGCCGCGACAATTAAATCTTTTGTTGATGTTTCCGTTCTGTTATTTTTTTGGGCCGGAGCTGGCGACCACAATTGGGCATGTTTGCACAAAAGACCGGTAATATTCACAGGCTACTGTGTGGTCCCTTTTTTGGCCGAGGGAAATCTTGGTGGTTTTTGACCAACTTTCACTTTTAACAAACGGTGATGTAAATGGGTTAAACGCGCATGTTTTTTATGGTTTGTCTCCGCGACCTCTTTAGCTCCGCGTGCGCGAAAACTTTTCATTTAAACTTTTAATATTAATCAATTCCCCCACTGCCGCAAAACACCGAAAGCCAGGAGTTGAGTAATGGGTAACGAGGATACGCGCCACGAAAGCGCAAAAGAACGCAGAGGAAAAACGTTTTTAAAGCGGGGAAAACGAAGGAAAAAAACTGAGAAAGCCAAAGAAACCTACAAACCATGGAATATCATGTACAGAAAACCGAAGATACGAAAAATACAAAACTTCGCGGTTTGTGAAATATGCTTAATGGCCCATGGCGAGGTGGAACGAAAAATGTAAAAATATATAAAAGATTTTCGTACAATTCATATACGGAGACTATTTGTATTTGTATGTGTGGTTATGTAAACCGGAATAACCCGCGGATATGTAATTTCTCATCGCGAGTTATATTTTTTGTTTCTGCCGACGAAAAACTAAGTACTTTATAATAAAAAAAAAGTTGTCCAATACGACGCCAGGAAACTTCGCCACCCTATTGTTCATTATTTCGGGAATCAGCGAGATACAGTCTGTGGAAAAGATGAATTTCCCGACGCGTCTTTTCATCTTCTCCTATTGTACATTGTCGGCAAGTCCGTGTAAACTTTTCAGTTTTCCAAATTGAAAATTTCCACACTTTCAACGCTGTAGTCCACGATATATTATTACGAATTTTTATTCGCCAGATTTTGACTTATATATTCAAATTAAAGTAGTGCCCTGATAGTGCGTATTATGAGGACAACGACTCGCCAAAATCTATCCGTTTCCAGATGATGTTGGGCAGTGTGCCAATTTCTTCCGGCTTGAAGTCAATAACACAACCCCAAAGTGTATTAAACTGCTTATTTTTATGAAAACAAACTTGGTATAAAATATATACGTATTTTTACTATTCGAAAAGATTTGAAAAGTTCAGTTTTACTTGTGTCTCTTTACAATGTTAACGTTTTTCTATTTATACTAATGCTTTTTTCTAGTTATATACAACGGTGTATTACAAAGAATTCGGGATCGTGTACAACATGCAATGTGATGCTTAAACTTAGATTTCTTGTAAAGCATACTAAATATGGCTTCCTAAGATTAGCGACGAGAAAAAGATTTGTCGGAGGAACAAAATATAAGAGATGATTCTAGAGGTTGTTAAATCCAGAGGTAATTATGAAAGGAATTTATGGGATTATTCATCAATTAGTTAAAAACGCTTATAATCTTAATTTAAGCAAACTCAGGTGATCTTTCACTGTAAGCACAAAAAAACGTTAAGAGCTAATTTTCTAGGTCTAAAATTAGTACAAAAATGGTGAGGCAAAATTAGGCGGCATATAATCCAGAAACGAACAATCGAATTTAACTTTTCTTTACTTTAAAGATGTGAGTGTGACTAGAATGGAAAGCGGAAGATTGATGAAGGATATATGGGAATGGTGTGCTAACAGAGGGGTGAGTGGGTGGAGGGTGGACATAAGGAAGGAGTATGAGCATGTTGGTTTGTCGGAATTAGGGGCAGAGGAAATATTTCGGGAAGGGGGACCGTTAGAATGGATGGTGCGTGAAAGGGGTCGAGAGGTGGAAGAACTGGTGCGCCAAGAGAACATAAGTAACAGCTCGTATAACCCCGCGTACAGGCTAATACAGGTCATCGGGCAGAAGCCAAAATATATCACCAAGCTAAGAATGAGCGCCGACGACAAACGGATTATGGCCAGGGCAAGGTGTGGGAGTGAGGAACAAGGAAGAAAGGTGTGGATGGGGAACGAATATATGGAATGTGTGTTATGTCGAGGTGGGGTCGATACCTGGGAGTATCTGTGTGTCTGCGAAGGGGTGAATGATTTGGGTTGTAAGAGGGGGAAGATAAGGGAGTGGTTGGGAGAGGGAGCGGAGTGTGTCACAATACTAAGGCAAATTGTGAAGGAGAAATGGAAACGGGGGAGAGGGGTGACCAAATAGGGAGGGTGGGATGAAATACCACAAATGGCGAAGCATATGTAGAGTTTCCGAAAACCAGAGTATTTTCAAAAATCATGATAGTTGCACATGTACTCCATTTACTTTCATTTGTCTTATTGTTACGGATTATATTTTTGTTTTATTTATTTATTTTATGAAGTCTATTGGTGGTAAAATGTAAAAGATGAATGCCAATAAAGGTCCAACTATTACTACTACTTTAAAGATGTGTATTGTTTCACCTGGAGAGATAGGCTATTTCTATTTTTATTCTATTTAATTAGTCTGAATTAGAACCAAAAAAATGTCTCAGGTGTTTGCATGAACTGCCTATGCGTAGCTCGGTGGTGGTATTGGTTGTATTGAGAGCGCACATCGTAGATACCATCATAGATGCCATCGTAGATATATAACATTGCCATGGATAAAAATAAAACAGTGAACGTAATGTGAGATCATTTTCCTTTAGGATCAGGTTGCGCTATGGCTTTTCAAATATCTTGAGGTGGAAGTTAAAATCCAAAATCCTGTGATATTTTGCAGCATCCACAAAAATGTAAAAAGGCAATTGTCTGGGTCTAAAATTAGTATCAAACTTTATTTTCCCTTAATATTTATAGCAGAAACGTCGAGAACTCTGGAAGTTAAGACATTAAGATTGCGAATGTTTACGATTGAACAACATCGTGAAATTGCAATCATAAACGCGACTTGCAAGCAGCAACGAGTCCTTTTTTCCCCTCATTTAGATAAAAATCACATTCAACACGACACTTACTCTTATACTACCAGATTCTAGTCATACGAAAGTAATTTACACGTAATTTTATTTAATAGTTTGCATTATGTATTATAATAAAACGTTTATTATACTCTACAATTTTTAGTTTTCCTTGGCATGCTATGTATACCTTCTTTTATGCTACTTATTCCCTCCTGACATTCCACTTATTCTATACAATTTTCCTTTACGACTATAATCAGCTGTTCTAATTTGTAAGGTTGTAGTATTGTAATGTTCGAGGTGTTTCTACGTTTTGATTACGAATCAAAAAAGTGATATACGATCAGTAAATAATTTATCATCAGGATAAACGTTGAAAACAAGAATGTTGTGTCTAGCACAGAAACGGAAAACAAAGATATTGTATAGATGAACTCAAACAAAACACATTTATAATCATTAGTCCTATCCGCTGATCTGCGAAAAACAGACCACGTCAGTTTCTGCTGACTATAATAGTTTTAGTTGTTTGATACTAAAGCGAGAAAAAAACGAAAAGTTGTTGTTTTATGAGCCGGATTTCCATAACCGAAAAAAATCTTGACTTTTACTATAAATTTACTGCGATGAATTTACTATGAAGAAAAATCATAATTCATGTTTCGAATGAGAAAACATTATTAGAATGTTTTCGTCTTCTCGATAAACAAAGAGCAGCCAAGTAGAATATCCTTGTTTATGTCTAGCTATTGTTCTGATTGTGAGTCGTATTTCGAATATATTTGTTAGTTATTGAGTTGTACGAAAGGGTTGGCATTTCGGCGACTTTTCCGTGTAGCTACAGCAGCAACGATTCCAATTTGAATCGCAAATGAATGTCGAATAATATACGAGGTATGACAGATTGACGAAGCAGACATGACACGAACACGGGAAACGACTCGACGCAGATACGATATAGTTGGATTGTTCGCCGGCTTACATTCGATTCGGCGATCATAAATAAGCAAACATTTCGGAAAAGCGGTAGTTGTAGTTACAGCGAGTTCTGTTTACTTCCGGCAAGCATTATTTGCTGCTTCAAGACGAGGGTGGTGCCCGCAAGTGGAGCCAAATTTTCGTGTTACGCATCATGGAAAGAAGCATTGCCAAATGGCTATTTGGATTTTTCATAACTAGCTGCAGAATGGAAAAGTGGAAAATGCGGAAATTAGGCGAAGAAAATATTCTCCTACTTTCATGATCAATGTGGTTACTTTACCAAGTTTTATTTGTGTTAAAGTAAATTTGTAAATGGTTTTCAGGACATTTCAATTCCAGTTGCTATTAGACAAAATTGGGTTTTCACTTATACCTTTATCATAAATCGCTTTAATAATAAATTCAATGTTTATGCCAAACAATTTAGATTTACCTCCCTTAAATATATTTAAAAGCAAATGATTTTTAGTAGTCAAATTCTATGTGCACTTGACTCGAGGAATAAACTAGGTAATGCGAGCCAAATTTAGGCGGCGTTTAGATCAGAAACTAACAATCCGATTTTAACATTTCTTTGTTTAAAATATGTATATAATCTAAACTTAAGTAATAGATTATTTCCTATTTTTGTTCAATTAAAGTTAACCCATCTTATGTAATTAGCCGGGGATTGGGCAACGGAAAATGTCAGATTTGGGCGAAAAAGAACTTTCATTATAAACACAATTACGTAGTTCTACAAATTTTACGGGATAAAGTTAACTTGTATATGGTTTTCAGGAAATTTCAAAACCATTTACAATTAGACAAAATTAAGTTTTCACTAATAGGCTGATCATAAGCAGTTTAAATATTTGCTTCTATATTTATTCCAAATTATGTAAATTAACTTCCTTTAAAAACAGTTAAATGAAAAATATTTGTGTGGTAAAACGTTTATTCACGCGTATCTTTTGCGGAGTAAACTATGCGAGCCGAATTTTGGCGGCGTACAACGCAGAAACTGATTTTAATTTGATTTTAACACATCTTTGTTTTCAATGAGTCTACTTGAGGGATATGCTATTTTCTACTCTTGCTCTTGTTAATTTAATTTAAGAAAATTCCTTTAGAGAGACTTCTCTTAATTTGAAAATACCTACAATCATTTTTGTATATCTAAAAAATTACCTTTTTAAATATGCTGAGATAAGCTATCATAATATAAATCATTTTAATTAAAAATCTAATTAGATATTTTACATCTTCTCAATTGAATTGCCAATTGGAAAGGAACAAGTCCCAAGAGGAATTTTTAGGCTACCTTTTGGGGCAATTCCTTTCGCTTGTTCTTATCCACTTTGCGACGTAAAAAATCTAAGAAGACCTCGTTTGCATTAGCCAAATAATGCGACAGAAGCCTCAACACTGCACGCTTGAGAAAACAATAAAATAATTAAGTTTCTGTTTGGAAAATTAAAGAAAGAAACATAATGCGAAGAAAAACGCAAGAAAACCAACAAATTCAAGTGTGCTTACCTTTAAGAGAGGCTTTTGTAACGGTGCAGAATAAAATTACGTTTAGAATGGATTTAAATTCCACAAAAAGACGCGGTTTTGGTGTGCTAAGGACACGTGGGAGTCTCAAGTGATGAAAGAAAGGTGCGCAAAATGCGTCCGCGAAGAATAAAAACGTCAAATTATTTCCACAGCGCGTATGTTTCGTCCTGGCATAACCCAGCGTGTGTGAAAATATGAAATCTCAAAACAGATTTGTTATCCCCAGACATTTCCACCTTAGAAATTTATTGGTACGCTCGACGGTTTTTCGCTCAGCCTTGCCGCCGCCACCCCTGCCGAGTAGAGATTACGTGATAGCGAGAGCCAAAGTTTACATGCAGTTGAAATGCGCGCCTACATTAAATCCCTTATCTTATTACAGTGTAATAAGAAATAGAACAATGCACAAATTCGTTTCGAAGCGCCGCCGCCACGGTGGTAGACATAAACCGCGGATGCAATTTAGTGGAACGAATTGCAGATACTCTAGGGCACACAGGGCCACGCGGAAAAACATGAAAAATGTTTTATGTCGCCATATTTAATCGTATGTCGTAGAATTGTTTGCATTAGTAGAAAAAAAAAATGCTGCCAACGCCAAGAGGAAGAAGGACGGGAAAAAATCTCATTGGATTCAATCTAGTATAAGATTGTCTATTTAATTTGTTTCCCTCTATGCACCGTGGATATCTTTTGAGCCTATGGTGGAGCCTTGTTCGCGAGGGAACGCCATTTTTTCGGTAATATATCGCATCCTCTCGCTTGGTACATATCCAGGCGTGATGGATGTTTGTAGACAGGCAGGAACTTCAAGAATTAATGACATGTATGGCTCGTATGACAAGCGTGTGACGCACCCCAACAAACTGGGAAAAAGTCGACGATCTCTCGTGATGGCACGAGCAAAGTGTGCCAAAAACTGACTGACAGTTGTGGGATTTCTAAATATCTTTAAATATCAATATATTTAACTGAAATTTATTACGTTTTCAATCCTATGTGTTCATAATCATATTATATAAATCTGAAACTTAATTATTTAGTAGAATAATTGGTAATATTGCAAGTTGTAATTTCAAATCGTATATTAATCGATTTTTTTTAATAAACTCACTTTTATTAACAACTTTAATAGATTAAATTCGATTAGTTAAAACAAAGCAACGCCATCACATGTAGTAATCTCAATATATGCACTTGCGATGCGCTTTTGTGTCTTTGCTTTGCATATGTAGCTTCCACACATCCGGCACATGCACCATAACAACCACCGGCACCTCCACCAGAACATGTTCAGCGCTCTCTTCTGCTCTCCTCCACCAACGTCACGGCTTAACGTTGATCATGTCAAAAAGCGTATGCCATACAACGCCGTACTTAGCGCTTCTACGTGCATCGTAAATTTAGCATAAATTATACATTCCGCTGTGTATACGCCGTCGCATCCATACAATGCCACCATCCACCTCATACCAAACATCCACCACCAGCCAAAATGTCATGAGCCTCCCTAAGTCGTCATTGCCATCCTTCGCCCGCCCATCCCTCCCAATGTCGACGAAGTCAAGTGCTAAACTTGCGCCAAACAGCGTGTATCCAACAATAATAATTCAATATGCAACGTGTTTGTTTACATTAAACTGGTTTAGTGCCCTTTAAGTTTTGATAGGCTAATTTCACGCGGCGATCGTCAAACTTTTCGTGTGCGACAACACGGTTCGGAAGAAATCCATTCTTTGGATACTGCGAAGGAACAGAAACTGCAAGCCGTAAACAGAGAAACTTATCTCGTCGGAGAAAATTACGCCAATGAGCATGTGGTCATGTCTGGGCATTATGAATACTTGGGGAATGTCATAAATATTTTTAGTCATATTTTCGTTGCGTTGTTTTTTCTTTCTACTTTATTTGCGTTTTATCATTAAGCACGTTGTATTATGATGTACTAGCCGCATGGATTACACGGTGGCCTGGATTAGGGGACGTGAATTATGGAGGCAAGCTAACGGTGACAGCATGCCAGGCAAAGGCGACTTAAAAATTGTGAAAATGCGCACGTTTCACATTCATTTCGCTGCGGGCCTGTAGTCACGTAAATCAAATAAATTTTATCGTAATGAAGTATTAACATTAATTTTTATTGCTCATGCGTGTAAGATAAATTTTAATTAGTTATTGAATTTTTAGAATTTATTTCTATATCTTAAGTTAATTTCATTTGAACTTTCTTTATCTTGCTCAACTAAAGTAAACTAACAAAATACATTTCAGCGAAAATCCTGATATTCAATACTTTTTAAAGGCAATTACAGATGTTGATTCCAAATATTAAATTTCGTTTCGTTTGCCTAGGTCACTCACCGTTTTGGAAATACTGTTTTGAAAAAAGAAAACGACATCTTTAGGCCGCGACTTTACGTCAACAGCCTAAAATATTGCTCCTAAGTAATTAAATGGAAGCTACCATCCTAGAGATTGCAACACATTTATTAGCGAATATTAATGTACATTTTGCAAATATAGGAATACATAAAATAAAAATGAAAGTGAAGTCTTTAGTATGAGTCATTTAAATTCACATTTGTGGCTGTTAAAATGTCAACGATATTACACTAAATTTCATGAATAATATCGGTTCCACGTAAGTAAACTAAAAAATGTTCCTGGAGTTTGTAGCAAATTTCACCATGAATCTAATGGCGTTTGATTTATACTCCTATCTACAGGAAAAATGTCAGAAAAATAGAAATATTTAAGCCTTACTGAAGATTATAGCAAATTTATTTTCGAATCGTTGTAGCAACTTTATTTTCGAATGGATTGATATATGATTTACATGTAAATAAACGTGAAATTTTTGAGACAAATCATTTCAATTCACTTCCATATAATTAAGTGAAAAACTCTCTCAGTTTCTAGTAAATTTTATCGTGAATCGATTGATACATTTCATCATAAATCGATTGGATCAGCAAAATTATGAAAATAATTAACAATTTTAGAACTAGAGTCGAATATTCGCTTTTTAGTCCTCCGTTAGTTTTCTTAGTTTTGCGAATGGAGGCATTTACTTTGGTTTTCATTGACTATATCAAATTGTTATTCCATTTGGCCGCTACGCGTTACCTTCGAACTTGGGTCCTCTTAATATTGTATTAAGTTAAACACATTATTATACACCCCGTTATAATACAACCTATACTCGGATTGTACGAAAAGTAAGGATTCCATAATTAATTATAACTAGAAATCTGCGTTATACACCATACAAAATTAAATATTTGTCTTTTTTCAATATAAGCTCCCTTGGTATAAAATGTATATATAATTTCAACGAAAATTACTATAAACTGTTGCAGTCTTTTCCACGGAATAGCTGATAAAAATAACTAAAGCGTACAGGGCGGGACCGTGAATAAATAATGCAAGAAGTTTAGATTTTAGATGGTCCTCGGGGACGCGGCCTATGACCCGGCCTTCGTCTTCGACCTCTCCACCATACGAAGAGAAAGGTACACTGCGCACTGCCGGTTTGTATGTGTGTACGAGAGGGTGGCAACAAAATAGGACTGAAGTGCGCGCCCTCCCGTGTACGTTAATGGTTAAGAGGCGGCGGCGTAAGTGGGTAAACCTCAGCTAAGTTGTCGCCGACCTTTGTCGCATGGAGCATGGTACACATCCACCTTGTCTGCCGCCCCCTATCACCACCACTCAACTAAGAATTCGAAAATGTAGATGGAAAGGTCGCCCGTTGATGCAAAATTAATTTACAATTTAAATTATTGCACTGACAGGATTCATCCAGAGGAACAATTGCAATTATCTGTACTACCTATTTGCAACGCTTATCAACGCAAGTAAAGCTCACACGTGACACTAGAGAGAACGCGTTAAAGTAATCAACCTAAGGTATTAACACAAATGCACCATTTGTGCGCAAAATTAATACGGTATATTAATGTAAACCAACGTTTTTCATGAGTTTCATCAGCGTTTTGAGGGTGCTAAGCAGTGTTTACTTAGGCAGCCGGTTCCATTAGCTCAATAATCGACCATTAGACCGCTTTTGACAAGACTGTGTCATCAGCTTGTGTCTTTACACGGATATTTTGAAATTTGCGAAATTTGATAATTTAGTTATGCGTTAAATACCCTTGAAACTCCATTCGAAGTTTCAAAACCCCTTTCAATATCATCTTGTAGGCAAACTATGCTAATGATGGTCCTATCAAAACTCCAAGTCAGAGTATAAACCTAGGTTTCAATTAAGATTATCACATTTTACGTGAGCAGCAAATATATGATTATCGATTGATTGATAATCATAAGTGTAGTGGCACAACGCGGTGTAGCAAATTTACATTTTAATTGTCAATCACGCTTAGTCAACTCACTGCAACTTTGTGAACGGAAGAAAAGTTTGCATGGGCGCTAATGACCAATTACCGATTGTAGATCGTATCTATGCATAGCCTTTGAAAGCAAACTGCGGGTTTTCATGTTTTCTCTTGTGTAATTTCCTGTTTAAACAATTTTCCACCAGAAAAAATAAACACGATCAAACAACAAACATTATTTCCTGCCATGTCTAATCTTATGATGGTAATCGACGAATAACAAAGCAAATTGGCTTATATTTTACGGCGCAGGCCTAATAAAACTCACATTTCTGAATGAAATTATTTCTAGAGGCCAATTTAAATCAATACGTTTGAGTTAGAGCTGATTAAGCGTAAGCGTTATGGGAATTATGGCAATATAGATTCAGCAGAAAATCCAATTACAAATTAACATGCCCGCTGTGCGACATAACGCCGCGAAAAATTACCACATAAACATTGGTTATGTCATAAAATTTTATATCTATGGTGGAGGATCCCTTGTACTCCGCAAACAACCAAATTATACGCTTTATATCCATCGACACTGCGGCGTATGCGTGCATGAACGAGTTAAAACGTATGCAAACCCCCCGAAATGGTGCTGATGTGATCTATCCCCTCGGAGTGTCAAGGGGATGACCGCTGATGAGAGTTAAATATTCGATAAACTTTCCCAAATCCACGCATGTGAGTACGCAACGTTCGAAATTGGGCGCAATTCTCCGAACTGCAATGATTTTTGGGGTTGGAATGGTAATAAAATGTGTTATAGTTTATGAGGGATGTTATTGATCCGAAATATGTATCGTCATAGATTGGGTTCGTCGCAAATTGTTTTCAAAGTGGTATGCAGTGTTTGGGATACTACAGTTACAAGTAGCTTATACCGACCCATAGGGCTGAACAATTGAGCTTTGAAATTATGCGTGCGATCGCGCATTCCCGAATTGAATAGATCTAAGCGTATGGCCTCAAGCGAAAAGCTATTTGGGGTTGACCAGAACAAGATCTATACAACACTTTACAATAGGGTTATAATGAATTAATTATTGGGAATTCATAATTGTAATCAATTTAACAGAGTTGAGTAGTTTTCTTTTATGAAATGGTTTTCTAATATTTTCTAACTCCTACTACTAATCGCCCGTTTTAAACTTTAGCAAATAATTCCCAACATTTCAGAAAACGTATGTTAACTCTAAATCAACAGACAAAACTACCAATCTCTCGTGGTATTCAAACATATATAGTAAAAATAGACCGTTAAAGCACATTTAAACATGTTTCTCACTTATATTTTAGCGAATACCTCCAAACATTTCTAAAATCATTTGTTATTCTTCGAATCGTTTACGATACCAATATCCCAATGTGTTTAAGCACTCTTTTAATGAAAAAAATAGAAGGTTGAATACATATAAATACTTATTCTCTCATTTTTAATGAATATTTCCTTAAATGTCAGAAAACACATATTAATTCTCGAACTGATGATCTCCATACAAACGTACTAACATCGATGGTAATTCATTTAAGTATATTTAAACACGCATTTCTATTATATTTCCCAAAATTTTATATCAGAAAATACTCACATCAGACAGTCAAAGCTTCTGGTTACCCGATGTTACCTACCGCTTGAGACGAACGTGTTTCTAAACACGTTTATTTCTTATATTTTAGTGAATATTTCTCATAAATTCAGAAATCGCTAGTAAACTCTCGTTCAGTCAAAGCAACCGATCCCCCGGGGTGTTTAAACACGCTTTGAAGGGAAAATAAGTGGATTGAGCACATCTAAACACTTTCTTCCCGGATATTTTAGCGACTATTTCCTGCTGAGAGCAGCAACATTGATCAGCGCGCACATGCGTATCTTCATTTTATGCAGGATTCGTGAACTACCCGCCAGCTTATTCTTCTTCTTCAGCGGACATCCAGGAATTCATCACTCCACCTCTCGCGGAGTCTTCCAAATGATCTTTTCCCTCTTGGTGATTTGTTTCTAGCCATCTTGACAATTCGGCTGTCGTCCATACTGTCTATGTGTAGGTTCCACTTGGACAGAATCTTTACCTTGCTAATTTGATCGCATACGCAGGTATTCGTGATACATCGCAGGCTTCTGTAGCCTATCTTGTCTCATATGTTGCGGGGTCCAATTCGACCGAATATGTGTTATTGATATTACTGTGGATTTATAGATGTTAATCTTTATTTTTGTTTTGGTATATTTATTGTTCTATATATGATTTAGAAATAAAACAGATATCCTATTCGCTTTCTCAACCTGCACATGAATTTCTTCCGTTAGGTATCGATATTGTGATGTTGTGATTCCCTGGTACTTGAATTCTTACACTTTTCTGTAACTTCAATCGCAAGTTTAGAGTGGTATGGAAGGATGTGCGCAGCGTTCTCTGTAGACAACTTTAGCGACAAGTTTAGCATCGCCTACGCATATTAAAGTTGTTTTATTAGTTTTACTAATTATTTCATCCATCACCAGGTAGTAGAGATGTGACCGATATAATTGTCTCTCCTCGTTTTACAACTACATGCGCGCCATATCATCCTCTAAAAGCGCTTTTCCATCACAATTATCCCATCACCCATAATTCTACAGTTACCGATCTCCCGATGTATTTTAACCCATTTACATAAGGAACTATGTAGTTTGAAAACGAGTAAACACTTTATTTCTAGTGGTAAGACACAAGCTTACAACTACCTCGTTTTACAACTACATGCGCGCCATATCATCCTCTAAAAGCGCTTTTCCATCACAATTATCCCATCACCCATAATTCTACAGTTACCGATCTCCCGATGTATTTTAACCCATTTACATAAGGAACTATGTAGTTTGAAAACGAGTAAACACTTTATTTCTAGTGGTAAGACACAAGCTTACAACTGCTTTAGCTATTCATTTTTTATTAAGCAAACTTTGAGTTATACAATGTTGGAGGTACAATAGTTAGAATCAATAGATACACTTTTAATTAATTTTTGATTTTTATTTTACTGTTTAGTACATATAAAAGGAAAATGACTTTTTTCCTTTGGTGACTTTTTCTATAGGTTTGTTAAATCTATTATTTGTTATTTACCACAATATTTAGTAATTCCAAGACCAGTTTCCCCTCTTCCATACAGGAATTATATTCGAAGCTTAATGGAACAAAACCATTTGATAAATTTGAATGTTGAATGTGTTCTTGACGCTGCCTACATTCACTCATTGTTGGCAGCATGCCCGGTAGCAAACCGAAACAGATATCCCAGTGTAATAAATTCAACCTACATGAATTGGGATAGTGTGATGAATGGGGGTGTGGGGGTCTGCGAGTTAAATAAAGTACACACGTGTACAAAGCGCGTAGGTGAATGTGTGTGGTCACTGCCATCTGCGTTTCCGCGTTTCGCCCATCTCTGGCGCGGCCACGATTTCTGCGGGTTTTTGGTGTTTGACGCTCATGTTGGCCGCGCGATCGTATCAAAGCTGCCCCGAATTGTGTCACTACCCCTTCCCGCCTGCACGCTTCCCGCCCGGGGGAACAACCTAGCGCAACAATGGCAATTCAAGTGGTTTGCTGTGTGAGCTGTGTGCGAGCTCTGGGTGACACAAATGGACCGAATATGTGTGGAATAATATTTGTATATCTCGTTCCGTGGATTTAGGATAACGATTCGAAGCCTACCCACGGCACGGCACGCGGTGCGCAGGATGCTGAAAATATTTTCAATTTCACCAGCCGGCGCCCCGTCATTCATTCCCAATGCGCTGGCGCGAACGCTTAACAAATGCGCTGAAATTTCCACGGCACTCAAGCGTTATCATATAAATATGTGCGTGGTGTTGCGTATGTGACGTGTTTAACGCTCACAATTAGAGGGAAATTTATGGATAGTTGGGCACGTTGTATATTTTGATGGAGGTCTCTTAAGTATTGTAAGAAACACTTAATCTTTGAGAAAATATATTATGTTGTATTATTGAAAGCTTTAAAAATTTCACTGGAATTCACTGGGAAAACGAATAATTGTGTTTCTGCCTTCTATTTTAGGGAACACTTCCTAAATTTCAAAAATCGCATGTTAACTCTTGCTACAGGCTACCGCTCTCCTCCCGATTTGTTTAAACAGAATTTTTAGAAATATTTAATTTTTCCTTACTTATCTATTAATATTTCCCAATTTCTCTGAAATCGAATAAGAAAACTCGAAAAGTTAAAGCTATCGAAATCTAAATGTGTTTAAAAACACTTTTTAGCGAAAATAAGTTGTTTAAACAGATCTACACAAGTTTTTCTCTTAGAGTTTAGTGAATATTACCCGAAAGCTCTGAAAACGAATGTAAACATTGGAACAGTTAACAGCGCTCAATTGGTTTAAACACAATTTTGGCGGAAATATTTCGTTTCGCCCGCTCTTGAAAAGTTAGTCAACGATGTAATTAAATGCACTCTTAACGAAAATAAGTCGCTGAAGTTTACATCTAAATAGGGTTTTCTATTATATTTTAGCGAATATTTCCTACGGTTTCATAAGGTGCATGTTAGCTTCCGCACACTTACATTTTCTGGCCTTCCTATGTGTTTGAATACACGTTTAGGGATAAAAAATCGTTGGAGCACATCAACACACGTTTTCTTCTATATTTTAGCGAATATTTTCCAAACTAATAGATAATAGATAATAGACTAATAGATAATGTTGAAAATATAAAACTACCCATCTTTCGAAGAGTTTAAACATACTTTTTGGTGAAAATAAGTCCTCTATGAAAGTTATTGCTTCAGTTCTTCCGATTTGTTTTAATACACATATTAGTGAACATATGATACTTGAGAACTTAAAACGCACTTTTCTCTTATATTTTAGCGAATCTAACAGCTACAATGTTTAAACACACTTTTTATCTTAGCGATAATAAGCACTTCTAGCTCATAAGCTCATCAAAACGCTTTTTTCTCTTATATTTTAGCGAATATTTCCAAAAATTACATAAATAGCATGTTAACTCTCCAACAGATATAGCCACCGCCACAGGTTTCCCGATGTGTTTAAACATACTCTCTGGTGAAAAAAGTCGTTTCAGTATACCTAAACACGTTTTTCTCTTATATATTTAGCGAATATTTTCCAAAGTTTTAGAAATTTTATGTTAACTATCTATCATTTAAAGCTACCGTTCTCCTTGTGTGTTTAACAATACTTTTTCGTGATAATAAGTTGATAAAACACATTTAAACGCTTGTGGCCCTTATATTTCAGCGTAAATTTTCCAAAATTTCGGAAATTGTATGTTAACTATCCAAAGGTATAAGCTACCAATCTTCCGATGTGTCAAAATTACAGATTATCTCTGCAAAAATCAAAGCTACCACCCTCAGAATGTGTTTAAACTCACTTTTGAGTGAAAACATATCGTTTGAGGGAATCTGAACATATTTTTTCGTGTAGTTTAGCTTATATTTTAGCAAATATTACCCTAACTAGCATAAGTCGCAAGATAACTCTCGAACAGTTAAGTCTACCGATCTACCGACGAGTTTAAACTGATTTTGTTGTTGAGAATATATTGTTTCCGCACGTTCTCGTACATTATTTACCTTATATTTTAGTGAATATCTCTCAATATTCCAGAAAATTCATGTCAAAACTCGAACTGGCCCTGCTACTGATCTGCCAATGTGCTTAAACGCATTTTTTTTAGCCAAAAATAAGTTTAAGCATTGGATCAGATCAGTTTTGAAACAAATTATAGGAGTTATTTTACTTTTCTAACGAATCCTGGTTACAATAATAATTCTGAAGAAATTTACACTAACTTTAAAGAAATAACATCCATATCCCTTAACAGATTAATTGACAGACATAATTTCATAAATTACCTTAAATGATCAAACCAACTATCACAGGGAATATATTAACATCCGCTATAATTTCTCCATAGTTCCTCCTTTAATATCCTAGGTTGTCTCTAATTATTCCATACTTCCTTTATCATTTCGCCCTAATCAAATTGAATACCAAGGAGATGTAAAACATTAACTGGAAGATATCTACTCAACATAAAATACTATTATAGGGGATGAAATTATTGAGTCATCAGCCTTGCCTTATCTGTGTTATCTCAAAATAACTAACCAAATAATTGAATAGGGATGCAGCGTTCACCACACTGCTGTCATCCACTAAATATTCTCGATCCGATCATAAATGCCAGTACCACAGCCTGATAACAGCAGTTGCTTTAACGATAATTACGTTACCTTAGTACTCGAAAAAGTGCTAGTTTGTGTGGTGTGCACGAACCCCTCTTAGAAACCGGCTTGCCACTGTGGGTGACCCTACATAGCCCGGCGGGCGACCTCTTCGGTGAATATTTAATGCATCCGGGGAACGATGATCTCCTTACTGCGTTGTATAATGCATTTCAACGACCTATTTATTAATGTTGATGCCCTTGCAGTCTGCGACACTCTTGCGCTTGTATGTGTGATATATTATTACAGGCGAACCGGCAGCTCCACCACCCGGCACCTCCACATACATAGGCACGTCCTATCAGATGTTTTTTGAAGATGTCAAGGGTAGGTATCCCTTATGCGTTGTTCTGCGGTCGTGCAGCTATTAGATGTGATATTACCGAGAGTGTCGCGTCTTTACATATACATTAATACTCTACCCACATTTCGCAGACAACGTTATCTTATTCCAAACGCAGGCTAAGTGTAAATGCTTTTAGGAATAGGAAGAGGTTTCGAGACGGGGGAGTATTAAGGTCTGTCATCGTGAATGCCACATCGAATGTCTGCAAGTGAAGCCTCCCGATTCCAAACCAGTGACGAAGCATTATTCCGATTTCAACACCCTTAGCACTAATGAATTCAACTCTCCGGGTAAATGGTGCTAATGAGGTGTTATCGTTTTTTAAATTGCCTCCCTTGAGTATTGTATTTCTTTCTTCTTAATCTCTTAAAACTCTACCCATACATATAGAAATATAATGTAAAAAATCTATATATAAACAAAAAAAGTGTTTTAATTAAAGTAATGTGTTAATATAATGCATAAGCAGTACGTTGATGGGTTTTATGTTACTTTTCTTCCATTTTGTATACATGAATATTACTCATGAAACTCACAATGATGTTGAAATCGGTTAATGAAGGTCTTATCTCATCTCGTTTTTATTCCAAGAATATAATGCTATCAAAAGTACATCAGCAGTTCTTTTTTGCTTCTCGTAATGCATATACCCACATTTAATGATATAGCGATGTTCATTTTAGATTTGTTTAGGCCTTGAAGGTTTTTTTTTTCTTTCTTCTGTTAAATTTCGTCAGAAAATCGAATGATGTCTTGAGAAAATCATTCAATTTATTTTTAATCATCATTTTTCAAAAAAAAGTCGTGTGTATATTTAGCCACACAAATTAAATAAAACTAAATACATTACTTTTTAAAATCAAGGAAAGATAAATTTTGACGGATAGGTTCTGAAGTGTATAACGCTTAAATGTGTATTCATCAGTAAAATGTAATTTTTTTAAATTTGTTCACAAATCTGAGATCTACATGGACAATAAAATGGCGTAATAAAAACGACTTCCTATATACTCTTACAACCATCGCGACCAGTCTGTATTCAAAGATCGACGGTATGACGCGCCCATCCAACACAATTATCCTTCGTTGCTAGAAACCTCATTTTAACTGACAGTAAATACTAACGTTTTCAAGCAAAAATGAATGAAACTTTATATTGCTAGTTATATAAAGCACTACTTTAATCACCCTAGAGTGAATTTTAAATAAAGAGTAAATATTGTAGTGTATAGTACATATTATAATTTATATTAACTGACTTGCGGACAGAAGCATTAACATCACAATTCCCTAACCGTGCATAACCGCAAAGCGATTTTTGACGGATAGATTCTGAAGTGTATAACGCATAAATGCGTAAACATCAGTAAAATGTAATTTTTTTAAAATTTTTTCACAAATCTGAGATCTACATGGACAATAAAATGGCGTAATAAAAATGACTTCCTACATACTCTTACAACCATCGCGACCAGTCTGTATTCCAAGTTCGACGGTATGACGCGCCCATTCAACACAATTATGCTTCGTTGCTAGAAACCTCATTTTAATTGACAGTGAATACTAACGTTTTCAAGCAAAAATGAATGAAACTTTATATTGCTAGTTATATAAAGCACTACTTTAATCACCCTAGAGTGAATTTTAAATAAAGAGTAAATATTGTAGTGTATATTACATATTATAATTTATATTGACTGACTTGCGGACAGAAGCATTAACATCACAATTCCCTAACCGTGCATAACCGCAAAGCGACCATCAAAAAGGGCGACTGCAGAATGGGGCACGCCTAATGATAATTATGCACGTCTATTCTCGCACATAGTTTCCAACTTCTACCGCCCTACTTGCGAGCTAATATTACCGAATTCCAACCACTGCAACGCCCCTAATATTCATATTTTATGTGATAACATCACACTATGTTTGATTTTGCAAATTCATGTATTTTAACTTATTCACACCCAAACAAACTAAATTCACCCAACGTTATTCAATATGCTCAACAATATATTCAATTTAAATATCTAGAACTCTTGCTTAATTTCTGAAAACCTTGATTAAAATAATAGCCATTATAGCCATACAATTATCTCAGTTTCTGCAAAATGTGTGTATTGCCATTAATTGTCCGATGGCTAGTAATTATATTCGATTCACGGCATAAATGCAGATTGCATACGCTGAATATTATCCACATGTAATTTGGCAAACCGTGTTGGTAAAGCGGTGTCATTATTATTAATTATATTTAAATTATGTCCGTTTTAATTATGTATTGCGAAACATGCGAGAGGTTAAATCGATCTTCATGAAAACATGTTATAGTGCAATCTGCCTATGTCGGAAATGTACACAGAATATTTTCGAAATTTAATCAGCGATTATATTAATATAATTTCCTCATATTTATATTCTATTTTACTGGGAATTATATAGAATTATAACTTCTATTGTTACAAAGCATTGCAACTACATAAACAAAAACAGAATAATTTGAAGAAATTTAAATCTCTGCAGTGCAAAATAAAATAAACAATTTATATGTACTTAGAACCTCTTCTGAGATTTATAGCAGTGCAGTTTCGACAGTGATGAAAATCTTTTAATTTCGCCTCTCTTTGTATCCAGTTTGCCTGTCTTTTTTTCATTTTTAGGTGTCGTGCATGCCGTTGTGCGCACTTTTTGTGCCCTGTTTTTACGGCCCAAGGATTTGATATGTAAATGCGACGTAGGATAAAAAAATGTATAAAAGTGTAGACAGCATGCGGGCGAAAGGACCGCGTGACGGTATGAAACGCACACGAGGTTGTGGAGGCGCCGGTGCTTTTTTACCCTTTCGCATTTTTTCTTCTCTTTTTCTGTAGCATTGCGTTGTTTGCTAGTTTCGCATTTCGCTTTTTTCTTCATTTCGTTTTTGTTGTGCAGCAGATTTAAGAGCAATGTAAGTATATAACTATGTATAATTACAAGCTAATCTAATTACACTTGCAACATAAATTATGACGATCGCCCAGATGAGAGAATATCGAATTTATAAATCAGTTCTGTGTGCACGTTCGCCGAGTTATAGAAAATAAAACTCGTTTTTAGGGTTTCCAAACGATTGCACGTTGACTATGAATGGATTGTTTATTATTAATGTTTATTATTGATGGATTATTAAAAATGTTCTTCCTGAGAATTCATTTTAAGGACTTTTTTTATGAATTTTCATTAACCTTGATTGAACTGATTCTAAAGGTATAGAAATCACATTTCATCTCACTGATAAGAGGATAGCATCAAATTGTTACATGGTCGTATATTGCAAAACATATTAATGATCGTAATTTACGTGATGGTACAAGTATGTTTCAGCCCTTTTGAAGATGGTTCGAGGCCTAGTTATATTCCTACCTTATCTTATCTTATTATTATTATCTTATCATGAGTTTGGTTCAATTTATTATCAAAACATATTTAGATTTTTAAATTAGAAAATACGTACATTTGGAACGAAGATATCTGGCAATGTTTCTTAACAAATGTGCACGTATCTTTCATTAATAAAACATTATAGACAACTCAACAAAAAAGCCAGTGCTACAACTCTTATATGAGTAGTATGGATTTTTCTTTTTAAATTAATTAGAAAATTTCGCGATTCGTGCGTTTTTAGTATTGCAATCACTTCAAATGATTCGGTGTATAGTTTATATTGTGCAGAGTTCTGCTCAAAATCTATTGACTCCAAATGATTTCAGTGGTAGACAAACTTGCAAATGATACGATATACAAACGCGGTTACTTCGTGTCCAGTGACGCAGGTTATCAATTTCTTGCAACATGCACAAATTCATTTCTTGTGACGATGCCAAAGAGAGCAGAGATGAGTTGATAGAAAATGTGAAAGATGCTACACCAGAACTTCAGCGTATAAAGGCCTTCAATCGACTGCAAAATTCGTATTAAAATTGGGATCTTTGATCTCGCATCTAGCTCCGGTTAATATGTTTTTTCAAATATGAATGTTTCCATCACTATTCTATAGAAAATTTAAAGTGAAATGCAATGCTTTAATTTTTGCCTTAGTACCAAGATTCTGCATATGATTTATTTTACAATTTATCGAAAATTACCTGATAATTACGTTCCTGGCATTGCTATAAGTAGTATCTGTACCCTCCCTTATACCACCTTAATAATAATTTGCTGCTCAATTTAATACCTTTTTCTTATCGGTTTTATCTCGTTTTGATTGTAAGTATCCGAAATTTAAATTGACAATATTAATTAAAAAATCACAAATTAACACAAGAATTGTTGGATGAAAACTATTACAAATATAACCTAATGAACACTAAGAATAAAAATGAGGAATTATTTTCTTTATAAAAGTAACATACTTATATTTTATCAATCGCAGTTAAATGGACGTTTGAAACGTCGACTTAAAAAGATATTTTATTTATTTAGGCGAAGTATCAGTAAATTGAGGCATAAAAGAGGAAAAGCGCAGAAAAAGACAAAGTTTCATTCCTCAGCTCGCTGAAAATGGCAATTAAAACATATAAAAGTCAGCACATCTTAAATTACGTCTTTGTTGACTTTGCAGACGTCAGAAAACAATGGAATACTTCCAACTTTTCACAATTTTCACAATTACTGCCAAGTTATGACTTGTCAAATTTTTATAAGTATTTTTTTAAAATTTATATTAAGCAGATGCTTTTTCTTCATTTACAAACAAACGAATCTATTTAAATCATAGTCATCTAAATATTTTCCTAAAAATTAAAAATTAATACAAACTTTTTAATTAAATCACAAAGTTTTCTTGACCTTTTCAACGTTTTATTTTTTATCTCTTGATTTTTTAATTGTATAAATAAAATCAATGCCTATAGATGTTATTCGAACCGTAAATAATACGGAGAAGACAGACAGAAAGTGTCAAACAGAAAATTGATTAAACTCATTGACTTACACAAAGTGAAGACGCCTTCGCAGTCCCGAAGTTGGTAATTAAATTCGCTCGTAAAGGCAAAGATACTCACCTGAAAAAATATATAAATAATTAAAAATCGTAGTATTGTTAAAAATACTTTTACGGCAAAAATAAATGATTTTGTTTTATCCATTAGCTTTATTAAAAGGATGTTTGCTTTTTACAGACGTTTTTCTTCTTTGTTTCGATGTTCATCGATGGAAAATAATACATTGCGAATAATTTTGTGCTTCTATGACTTTACAACCTTCGTTTGCCCTTTCCACGGTTGTAAAATTCATAGGAAACGCAAAACAAACGAAAATAAAACACAAAAAAGTAAATGTGAGATGCATGCGTATTTTTGGCACGTTCCGAATTTAATTTACGCCCGTGTTACCTGAATTAGTGTTTCGATTTGCAGTTAGCATGGTCGTGCTTCGATCCCCTGGGTTTTATTGCAACAGGAATAATCCGGGCTTGCCGGCGAATCTGTGAATCTACGCCTACGAAATTCGCACGACATTCGCCCGCAGGGGTGAACCGCAAAAGCGTCTGCTAAGTTTAACATCGCACTTTGCTCTTATCGACGCACCGAGGGAAAGACCTTCGAAAAGTTTCCCTTTTTATAATAGACCTTCTTGTCCTCATTCGCGCGGGCTCTTCTTGCTTTGAGGACCTTTGGCTACCAATTGAAAATCACTGGATGTACGCACTTAATAACAAAACATTTGATAAAACCGGCACGTTTTTCGTTTGCGCGTGGTGCGACCGCAAGAGAAAGGAACTCGGAAACGTAAAAAGGGCGGTCGTCTACAGGGAGAGGAAAAACTAAACGTAAATAACCTTCTGTAGGGGAGGTTGGGGGAAATTTGCAGACGTAAAGAAGGATGCGAATGAAATACCAAATATTTCCCAGAGAGGAAACTTCAAAAAAAATTAGGAAAAAAGAAATGGAAAAAACTTGTTAATATTAAACAAGGTAATAAAAACCGAGACTTTAAAAGAAAAGGCAAAAAAGTAGGATATATTTTAAGAATATTGACAGTAGCTAATTAAAATCTAAAAGTGCAGGATTCATTGATATTATAGCAGGAAAAAGATGAAACGAACATATCCATTTCGGAGCCTACCTTACAAGAGGAGGCTCAGGAGTAGGACCTCTCAGATTTGCATGGAAACCGCTGTATATGTTGAATAAGACTAGAAACTAATTACACTCCAGCGATACGATGTAACTCTCAAGAGGTGTCCTAAAAAGGACTTTTAAAAGGCTCCATGAATTAATTGCATTCGAGTCCACGAGTTGGTGTACAGTCAACTTGGATGAGCTGGCAAGGCATTTACTCTTCCATATACTTTGTTCAACTCTGAGTAGGTTCAAGTCTAGTTTTGCATTTTTTCTTGTTCGTATATTTATATATTTCCACGTTATAATAAAAAAAGTATTATGTATATTATATACAGTGGATTCCGCTTAATCGGAACTGGTATATTGTCCCGATTAAGCAGATGGTGCAGTTAACCAAAAATAAACAAAACAAAATAAAATGGCGGCCAAACTATGGAATTTACAATGGAATTTTAAAGCCAAAAAAAATCAACCCTCCCTATTAAAGTAATTAATGTGCGCCTCGAGACAAGTCTACAATTATGCTAAGCTTCTTCATAATTAATCAGAATTAATTGAAGAAAATCGCAAGATGCTTTTAACGTATGAGAGTGTCATCGTATCGTTCGAGTATAATTAGTTTCTAGTCGTACTTTAAATAAATACCAATTTTCATACAAATTCGGGGTGTTAATTTCGGAGCCTCTCCTTACTAATAGGAAAAAGTTATTATCTCTACTAATACGTGTATGTAAACGGAAATTACTAAAATAATATTTCAATCTTATTGACTTGGATCAGCTTTTCCTTAGAGAACGAAAAAAAGTTATCCAACGTAAAAAACAAACGGATCCTTAGCACCACACAGAAAATAAAGTAGCGCGAGCGCGCTGGCAAAGAAAACGCATTCGTGGTAATTCGCAAGGAAAGCAAACGTCGAAGCCGGGAAAAAGCGAAGATGAGAGGGAGGAAAAAACGTTGCCAAAACCCTACGCATGCCGTCATAAAATCCGCATGCCATGCTATGAAAGTAATTGATTTCTGCATTCGTTTGTTGTACAAATAACGTTCCTTTTATATTCCTTTTATTCTCGACTGTGTAATCGCTCAGGGAGGCCTGCATTTCGAGTGAAAAATTTCTATTAGATTTCCGCTCTAAAGGTATGGGTGACTTTTGACTAGGCGTGAGGCGGAAGTGTAGAATTGTGTAGCGATCGACGCACTAATAAAAATCGCACCACTTGTGCCCCTTCAGGATATTGCCGAGGGGTGAATATATTTCACGTAATCTAATGGTGCCTCTTTTGTCGATTGTGCAAAAAATACGATATATTACGACAGGTGGTGCAACAAAATGCAGTTCTATGGTACTACAGTGGTTTATAGATAATGATAATATTTTACATCATGTTATTTAATGTAATAAAGGGTAGACCGCTAATTGGTACATTTATAGTATGGTAGTATATTTATTAAAGTGAAACTAGCGAATAAACTTAATACGATATCATTTTCCTTAAGAATCCTTAAGTATGATAATTCATGAATCTCAAATTGGAACATTACATGAAGTTGATTATGAATATTCAAGGACTTAATTTCTATATTTATCACAGGTTCCTCTATCACGAATTATCGTGAGAGAGGATTCCTAATTTTGATGGTATCACAAAAATTTACACCTAAACATGTTTGATCCGCAGAGGTAACAATATATTAGCAATCAAAGGATGTATCAAATTTAATAACTTCTTCTCTCGGGGACTCCGGAGAAGACCCCTAATATTTGCATAAAATTTTGTATACAGGTAGAATAAGACTAGAAACTAATTACACGCGAGTGCACGCAACTCTCAAGGGATGTCCATAATAAGACTTTGAATAACAACCTGCATCGTATGTACGCTAAACCCAGAGTATATACGCCTCCCTTTTTAATACACTTTTATGGTACTCCATGTTTACATTTTTTTCTTGCTAATAATGTCATAATATACATGTTATGATAATGTCATAATAACAACGTTCTCAGTAATGTTTCTAATGTTCGATGGGTGACACCGTCCTCCACCCTGTTAATTCTCGCACCACCCCTGAGACTAGACCACGGTTCTCTGAGTAGGCGTGTCCCCCCAGTTTGGGAACCTCTGGTCTAGAGTAGCGCCATCAACCAACTTGGTCCAGCAGGCGCAAAGACAGCAATCAGTACCTAATATTTCGGGTTCGAGGCGGCGCCGTTAATTTCTTTGATTTTTTAAAAATAAAATGCAAGCAAGACTTGAACCTCCTTACATTCGAAATTTCAAAATAGTAGCACAGGCATCCTACGATAAAAGTCAAGCTGACTGTGTGTCAAATGTGAATGCATTTGAGGCATAATGAAATTTCAAAGTTCTATATAAAGACAACGATTAAGAGTTGCGTCGTCTCGCTCGAGTATGTGAGGGTCCCGATCGGAGCCTCTCATTTTTGTCTTATCATCAATCACAGTAAGTACTGATATATCTAATTATGACAATAATGATCAATCACTAAGAATACATTTAGTGCTACTTCAGACATGTGGTCAAAAACACACTCGTCTTTTGAATCGAGTTTTGGTTTTGAAAATATGCCAGCTAGATATTCTTACTCTTATCATATATAGACAACCCAAAGAACCTAAAGTGCTTTACTTTTCATTATAATTAAATTTAGTTTCTTATTCACTGAAATAAACTGTAAACAAGTGATTTATAATATTAATTATAATTTCTAACATTAAATTAAGAGCTAATATTATTTTAATTTAAATTAACATACATATTATTCGCATTCAAATATTTATATGTGCCTTTATTTGCTTAAAATTTAAATTAGCAACAAAAATCAACAGTGCGTAATTACCCGCTGCCAGCACAATTATCAACTCGTTAAATACCGCATATTAGCGCAAATAAATTCGAAAAATTCTCAAAAGCGTCACAATGCACGACGACAAAAAAGCACATTTCATCTCACATCACCCCGCACAACAGCATGTTTAATTAATGGTCAGAGAGTTTTTGTTTGACAACACGATGTTATATCGACATGCACGTGCCACAGAATTGATTCCACCTAGCAAATTTGTTATCAACATGCATCAGCCTGCGGGCGGCGTTTTTATACCTGCACAAAACAACATTCTACCCGAAAAAAAAACTGTTGTTGATTCTGTAAATTAAAACATAAATAAAAGGACCGCTCCACTTGCAACACTGCTATTAGTATTTATATAACAAATTTACAAATATACACCAATTTTACCAATTTATTTTATAAACTTTTCATTGCGTGCTGTCAATGGCAAAATTGTAGTGAAAAAATTGTGGAAAATAACAAGCTGACAATGTACTTGTTAAACTCGATGTAACTTTTGCGAGCGTGTAAAAAACGAACTCAATAAATTTTATCAATTTGAGATGTAACAGTTTGAAATAGAATTGGATTCACGAACGCGCCTCGTACGCACATACTCGTAGCTTGTTGAAGTGTTGTTGAAAAGCTCCTTTATGTCCTGGATGAAGACGGAAAGAGTCCGTGAGAAAATATAAAAGAGGCGTCAGCTTTGTATGCGGTAAAGCGGGAAGAAAAATCGAAGACACGATGCAACAAGATGCGTAAACTGTAAAATACATAAGCAGACTACTTCAAAAGTCTCCAGAAGAATGAAAATATGAATGTACCTTCTATGAATTTACTTTATACCCGTTTTTTCGATATTTATTCTAACAAAAGAAAATTATTGAGAAAATTAATATTATGATATAATTATCGCTGTTATATATCATATTTAATCAACAACCATTTTTACCACATAGTGGTGTAAGGATTAGTAACTTTCTAGGGAACCTGCTCTAAACTCTAGTGCATATGGGTTTTTTCCGGGGACCGTTGCAAGCGTCAGGAGGTCGCTGACGGCGCCGCAGCCGCTTGTTGAATGTCAAAGAATTCATTCTTTATGGTTACGATATGTTCTTCTAGCATGAATTACCAGCATTTTTGATTGTAGCATTTGATTGTATCGCTAAACTTAAACATAAAAATGTTTGATCAGAATGAGTGGCAATTTATCGTAAATCAAAGGAAGTCTCAAATAATGTAACTTCTAATCTTTATTCTAAAATATATGAATCTTATTTCTTATACGACAACAAGGCATGGTCTCAGTCGTAAAATCAATCACAGTACTTACTGCTGTAATTAATCATGAAAATAATGATTTAACAAGCGGAATATATTTAGTTTTACTGTAGGCGGGTGGTCTAAAGTTCACTCAACTTTTATTCTTCAATTACAAAAATGAATCTAGACCACAAAAATATGAAAAAGGTCCAATACTACTTATGTATCTAGGTAACTCATCAATCATTTTTGAAGGAAAATAGTCAACGAGTAAGTTTATTTCAACACAAATGTTAATTGCCACCTTTTTGCCCCCTTCCAAGATGGCTTTACACTTACGCATTAATAAAATAAGGCATGCTATTCAATTCAGAAAATACCATTCGAACATGAAAAACAATTTACTTTAATTCAACTCCGCATTTTTTTGCAAAAACTAAAATTAAAGAAAAATCATTCTAAAACTTCAAAGTTTTAGAAAACAATGTAAAAAGGGTATGATTCGACGAATAAATAGATTTCCACAAAAATGTAATAGACTTTTAAAATTGCAGTAATATTCTAATAAACTCAAACGTAAAGTGTTACAGTATGTTAATTTATGTTTGTAATAAAATAATGATTTTCCGTTTATAAATACCGTTCACTACAGGCAAAACAATTTTCTATATTTTAATACCTTATACTTTTGTTAAAAATAAGTTTTTGTAGTTCAAGAAAACAATAACATCAATACATCTACGAACATTCTATATTTTAGGGCGACATTTCGAAAAGAACGACATTCTATATATTAATACTTTATAAAATAATAATAATGTATTTGTCCAGCCAAGTAGTGCAGTGGTCTGGTCTATGGCTACTGAGCACGAGGTTCCGGGTTCGATTCCAGGTGCGGATGCATAATAAAGTGAATTCTTCTTCTTATCAATAGTATTAGCCTCTAATATGACTAATTGCATTGACAAAGAATTTAATAGAGCTATGACCTTAGTAGTCGATGCTCGGTAAACTCAAACAAAACAAAATGTATTTGGTCCGGAAACCTGGCCATCGGCCTAACTTGTCCTTCAGCCTGGAATACATTTTTATCTTTTATGGTTTTATTTTTGCTTACATGTTATTGCGATTGTAATGTGATGCTGTTGTTATGGTTGCGCTGTTGATATTGCATCTTGATGTGGAGTGATAGTATAAATACAGCCAGTGGTTTCTTGTTGGGTGTTGGTTATAATTTTTGGTGAGTTGCGCATTGCGATTGTTGAATGGTTCGTGATTGTTATTTTTGAATGAGTGAATTTTAATCGTGTGAATTTTCTAAGTGATTTTTTGTGTGAATTTTTATCAATAATAATATACACATGTGAGGTGCCCACCCCGGGGACTCGAACCCTGTCCGCCTGCGTGATAGACCGAAGCACTACCAACTATGCTGCCCAGGTGGGGCCAATACTTTATATTTTTGCTAAAAATAAATTCAAAGAACTATCGTTGTTTCATATATTTTGGGGAGAAACTTCTCTGAACTAAATTAAAATTTATTTAATAAATTCATTTCAGCAAAAAGATTATTTTCTATATCTTTTTCCAGCCCGTAGATAGCCATATACCTTAAAAATGGTAAATTGTAATATTATATAAATGAAGTCAAACATTATACTTCTAATTATATTCTGTAAAGTTGAAGTAATAAACGATCAGATCTATAAGATCTATAAGAGCTAAGCACCGTTAAAACAATTGCCCGTAACAATGGTTACAGAGACCATTGGGTAGATGGTTTACTGAAGAAGAAACTTCAACATATATTATTCGCCAAAATATAAGAGAAAATCATGTTTAGATGTGTTTTTATGGCTTATTTTCGTGCGAAAAGTCGTTT
>JAODAC010006617.1:0-30222 GCA_027575185.1 Mimaenictus wilsoni
TAAGATAGAGAAAGAGCGCAAGGGTCGAAGAGAAGATATGTACCTGCGCTTGGAATGCATGCAAAGATTGGAAACAGTGCAGGTTTGAAAGATTTGCAGAGTTGAAATTAAGAGAATAGACAGTGGAAAAAACCGTGAAGAAATACAATATCTAATATATGTTAATGTATGGTCTGGACCACCACATATCTAAAATCAGTTTGGAGTTAACGCACACGATGTTGAAATGTTTTACAAGTTTTATTAATAGTAGAGAACAATGTACATTTCGGCTTTCGCCATCATCGGATACTAAATTCTAGTTTTGTAATTCGCAAGTATTTACACAGTATTTGTTAGTGAGTGTATTAATAAAACTTGTAAAACATTTCAACATCGTGCGTGTTAACACCAAACTTCATCATGTTTTACCAACAACCTACAGTCCACTCCATCGAGTATCTAAAATCAGTTTATCCTCTTTGAATTCACATTTTTATATTAACAACATATGCGGAGAAGCGAAACACTCTTCTGCTTTCTTCTTCTTCGTCTTTTTTCTTATTGAAATTCCTATTAAATTTGTTTCCGGGATGTTTCACCAACTTTAAACCGGTTAAAAGTATTCGTAACTCTTTATAATTGATATAATTGATAACGTACAGTACTGGATGATTGCATCCGTGAAGCAGTGTTGACAGTATCACCGAAGAAACAGTATCTTGGTACTTTGATGCCAACTACACCAGCTACAGCTGCTCCAGAGTGAATTCCTTAAATTAAAATTTGATTAAAAGGGTTTCAATTGAATCAACTACCGAGATTTTGCGATTAGACAACGCCAGATTTCTTTCTTTGGGGACATCTGAAGAATTATGCCAACCAGCCAACTCATGGACGGCACTCTGATGAGATTAACAAGTAATTGCGCCGAAATGTAATACAAATTTCGATCAGCGGATCGATATGCGAAGATGGAGCCCTTGTAATGGACACAGTATCATGTTTCAAGAGGGGAATATTCAATTTCGTAAATTTTGTAATTTTGTTAAGCTCTAATAAAACATGAAATGAATAAAATTTAACTGAATGTTGAACTGTATGTAAAATACACCCATCCAATTTTCGATTTTTGTTTTTTGCAATTTGGAATCTTCGCGGCGCACAGTTTCCAAACACAATCCAATTCGCGATAGTGCGCGTACATTTTGCAATTTTCGAGGAGTTGTTTAACACAAGATTTTTCATACTAAAAATGAAGAAACTTTTCCAACTTTTCTACTTTCTCATTGTAACAAACTTATTTCATTTCCTTTACGATAAAACTTCTTTATACTGCTTTAAAAATGAGTCGCTTTTGAAAATTTAAATCCGAATTTCAATAACGAGTTTTCACCCTTATTCGTCAATCGAACAATTTGCTACATATATCAATTTATTACCCTTTTCATGTACTTTAACATGGTATTAATACTTTTCTAATCGGTTCTGTGCAGCTATCGATTAAACCTAGTTTTATAACATATTTCATACATTTATCGGTGGTTTTCATACAAGTCAACACAAATACTCTTTATAATACTGTTTATAAAGGAGTTTTGTCGCAAAAGAATTAAAATAAGTTTAAAACCATCAGAATGTAGACGAGTTGTGGACCAGTTTGATATTTATTTCATCTTCAGTGCTTCATATTTAGCATGAAAAACCTTGAATTTCCAAAAACAATCCAATTCGCGATGGTGTGGGTACATTTTGCAATTTTCGGTGAGTTGTTTAACTCAAGATTTTTTATACTAAAAATGAAGCTACGATGATGAAATAGACATCAAAATGATCCCCAATTCTTCTACTTTCTCTTTGTATCAAACTTATTTCAATCCCTTTAAGATAAAACTTCTTTATACTGCTTTAAAAGTGAGTCGCTTTTGAAAATTTAAATCCGAATTTCAATAAGGGGTTTTCACCCTTATTCGCTAATCGAACAATTTGCTACATATATCAATTTAATGCCCTTTTCATGTACTTTAACATGGTATTAATATTTTTCTAATCGATTTATACAGCTATTGATTATACCATGTTTTATAACATATTTCATATATTTATCGATTGTTTTCATACAAATCAACACAAATACCCGTTATAAAGGACTTTTGTCGCAAAGAAATTGAAATAAGTTTAAAACTATCAGAATGTAGAAGAGTTGGGGATCATTTTGATATTTATTTCATCTTCATAGCTACATATTTAGTATGGAAAACTTTGAGTAAAAGTACTACTCGAAAATTGCAAAAAGAGCGAGCGCGGTCGCGCGAATGAATTGTGGCGCAAAATAGTCGTTTTTGGCCACTTGGTATTACTTATAATATATTTATTACTTAATGAGGAGATACCCACTTTAGACCAACAAAGATTATCTGTAATGGTAATCAGGCAGCATTTTTGTCTAAACTAATGTCCTTGTTTTTCTAGTAGAGACTTACTCACCTATACGTATTTCAACAGGTGTCCCATTTGGTCCTTCGATCTTTTTCACATTTTGGACCATATTCAAAGCAAGATCAGCCACGTCGACTGCATGAGTTTTATTCCTTTCAGGTGCCCCACTTGCGGCCATATAAATTTTATCCACTGTTTCAACCTGGACGTTTACAAATATCAGAAGTGGTATAAACAAGAATAGATGTCTGAAACTACTATTAACGGTAACGATGGCAATGGGGATAGAAACCTTATAAACGTTAAACTTGTCCATGAGTTCGTCAAAACAGGAAAAGGCGGCATTCATCGCTGTTACCACGTGCATCGTCTCGGCGACGGTTTCGGAGAGAAAACCGACCAATTCGCAGAATAGGATCGTAACCGAATCAAACGACTATGGAAATGAAATTATCAGAAGGTCATCAAAGCATTGAAAGTTAAAAAATAGCCTAAACAAAGTCACAACTTTGATTAGAATAACCAATGTGTTCATAAATGTATATTGGACTTTTATCTCCTTGTAATTCTTCTAACATAATTCATCTAATAATCATAATTGATACTTAATATGATAAAGCATCTCAAATAGTTTATCTGCCAGCTTACCTACTTTCGGACTGAAGAATATAGACAGTTTTTTTTGTGCACAGACCGAATTGTTTTGTTTTTGTTTTTCTGTCGAATGAGAAGAGACGCCTTTGAAAAAGGGAAGATTATGGAACAGTCAAGAGTTAGTGAAGAACATGTCGAGTGAGTGAAAGGGCTTACAACGCGTAGCTTGACGAAATTCGTTCGGAATGCCAGTCGCGAATTTTCAATTTCGTTGAAGTTGGAAATTTTATGGAATTACACCAACGATACGTCGTTTTCATCGTTGTGTTAACGTTTGAGGTATCGAGATAATGAATTCTGTAGAGACCATGGCGTGGGTACCTTCTGAGACCTACTTATCGATACCTTTTCTTGAATCTTTCAATATGCCAATAAACATTTGAGGGTCCCTCGCCATTAATGTGTAAAGGTTCATCAGAGGACCTCAATCTGGTAATATTGCTTTTCTTTGAATAAAACATTTAAACATTTTCTATCAAGACTTTGAAGAACTCGAAAATCTTCGAAAGGAAAAACGCGTGCATTCCGCTTGTATACCGAGTTAGGAAAGAAAAAAATTTGAGAACCACTGATTCAAGTATCTGTAAATAAAAATTAAATCACTGAAAACGAAAAAAATAGTCTGACCTCACACGTGCCAGTCTCCCCCATTCGCAAACGATCCGCCACACTCTTCGGTATCATCGAATACAATAAATCATCCCCACGCCGCTTCCACTCGTCCAACAGATCGTAATTGTGTTCCAGCTCGGTGGTTTTCTGCTCGGCTCGATCAAATAACAACTCCAGTCTAACCCAAGCACAGAGGAAGCGAGAAAAAAATGCAATAAACGCCAAAGTGTTACACTTTCCTGCATATTGTTGCTCTGCTCCCTGAACCTCAGTAACCAGAATACTTACTTCGAATTATGTTGCCATCCTGCCAACACCATCTCTCTGCTCAGTCCATGATGGTTCAAATCATTCAGATACAGACCCAATTCTGGTAGCTCATCCAAGTCGTTAATGCTAAATTTTAATTAAACATTCAAGTTTTAAAGTTTAAAGATTAAGAGATAAAGTCAATAAGTAGGGAAATTTGAAAGGAAACGTACAGGGGGCTACAGAGAAATATGATAGTGTCGAGATCCTGTAGATAACGCATTTGTCCACGCAGAAGAATGTTTTTGACGGCTCCAGTGTGGCTTTCACGTCGAAGACGGTATGGGGACGCCTCCGCTTTGTCATTGCTCACTGTCGGCTGCTGAACGCCGCCTGCTGGCATCAGCAGGGCAGCTCCGCGAATAAATTCGATTTCGAACATCACGGATTGCAAATAAAATGCCTGGAAAATTAGATACAGACAAAATATGATGATATTAATCAAAGATTTGCTTCTTTTCGTTCATAGGATGATGTTTTCTGCTTTCAAGTTAGGTTAAGTTTGTTCCTGGACTATTAATGTCTCTACTGCTGCGTTAAAACAGCGGTTATGATGCATTACTTAAGATTAAAGACGACTAAACTCTGGTAGATTATATGTACAGAGGAACTATTTAAGGTTGTCTTCAAAGCCATTTTTAATGTTTTCTCGCTGTTCGCGCGTCTTCCGTCTTTCACGATGATTTTTATATGAGCTCGCGAATCTCTCCACAAGCTCTAAATGAATAGCCAGGGTGCATTGATCCTCCGACAGGCTCACAACGACAAGGTGGTAAATTTAACAAATATTTATTTAACACACGTACAAAACTTACTATCCACCTAATCGCGCCACCGTCAAACAAGAACAAGGTTGAGCCGAGGGGTGGTGCGCGCCCTCGGCTTGTGAGGCCAAAAAGGGACGCTCAGTAACGTTGCGCAGTTGCCACTCGGCTCGTTATCTTGGCGCGCAGGGCGCCATATTCAAATATTAATGGCGAACAAAAGTCAGCGCATCACAGCTCTGAACACTCGCAGTGAAATCAAGATAAGTTAGCTTTTAAAAGTCATTTTGCTTCATTACTTCGACTGAGGAACCTTCGATTGAAGATAAAATTCGAATAAGTCGTCGACTTACATTCTTCCAACTGAACGTAATCCCTTTAGGCCTACGCAGGCGAAAACACTGCGTAATCGGTTGTCCAACAAATTCCTGCTGCCACTGCAGCAGTTCAAGGAGTTTGATCCCAACGCCAACGATGCGCATCTCCTTCGACATCATCACAGCAAATGGGAACCATTTGAAGAGCAATTGACAGGAAAACGGTGCCAACGAGTTTTTGATTTGCAATTGTGCGTCCTTCTTCTTCTTCTTATCTAACATCTACAGAAAGTCAAGTTTATTATTGAAAGGAACCTCATTTAGCAGATCAAAGATCTTTGGAAAATGGCCTTAATCTATTCAAGCTAAACTATTCAAGAATATTCTCTCAAAATTTCAAATAGATAGCTGTAGAATTTATAAAGTTATAACACATAAAGCTCGTAAAAGTATACATATGTTTGAGTAAACTTTAAACGTATTTTTCTCTCAACATCGTTTTGCAATTTTGCGTACACGTTTGAGAAAATTCTATCGAACCTATTTGGCTGAGTGATAGCTCATATTATAGATAATTAAATTCTCTAGAATATGACGTTGATTGTTTTTGTAAAAATGTGTTTATTTATATTTTATCGCAATTTTAAGTTGATTGATATGTGAAAAATACACTTTTAATTTAAAACTATATAAAACTATTAAATTTTAACTTTTTCTAGAAATTACTCGACGTCATATTCAAGATAATTTTATTAACTTTGTAAAAACTTTTTGGTTTTTCGATTTTGATCAAAATTAAGATCGCTAGCAGGTACGCAGAACAGCATTTCAAAAAAAACAACGCGAAATTCTCGTAACCTCGTTTTTCGATTTTGCCTGCACGATTGAGAAAATTCTACTGCAATGATTTGATAGAATAAGAGCTCATTTTATAGATAATTAAATTCTCTAGAATAAGACGTCATTTTTTTTTGAAAAACTATATATTTACATATTTTTTGCGTCGTTTTAAGTCTAATTTTAATGCGAAAAACGTATTATAAATTTAAAACTTTATAATAATACGCAATTTTAACTTTCTATTGAAAATACTAACTAATAATAAAAACTATTTGGTTCTTCGATTTCGATCAAAATTTAGATAGCGTGTACGCAGCACAGCTTTTCAAAAAAGAAACAACGCGAAATAATTCTTGCAACATCGTTTTTCGATTTTCCGTACATGATTCAAAAAATTCTACTGCACTACTATTTGTTCTAATAAAAGCTCATTTTGTAGATAATTAAATTCTTGACTTTAATTATTTTTTTAAGAAAATAGAGTATTATAAAGGAAGTAATTACATAATGCTCATTATCGAAGTCAAGACGAAATGTGACGATCACAATATTCCTGCCGCTCGCCTGCGATTGCGTGTTCTCGATGACTTTCACATTCACCTTGAGATTGAAAACGTCGTAGCCCACCTGTATCAAGAGTCCTGCAACGTTATAAATAGCAGCGTCACGTTCTCCAAGCAATATTAATTATCTCCTGCTTTCATACTGCTTCCATGCGCTTCAGTTTCAAAAATATGGAGTGTAATTAAACAAAGTTAGCGTTGCGTACCTCGTAAATATTCAGTAAAGCCTTGCCGTGTACTTCGATAGATTAAAACGCATCCTTTATCGTCGACATCAGTGAGGTACATTGAAGGACTCTTCATTTTCGGATAAGATAAACGAAATTGCGAGTGTATGTTGTCAACACTTTGCAGGAAATCGGTGAAATAACGACCTGTGGCTTTTATGGTACTGTCATAACTGTAAGTTTACGTTGAGGTTAAACGTGGTTATGTTGTGGATAAGAGAGGCGTGGAGTGAGGTTAAATTACCCAAAATGGCTGAAATAACGCACGAAACATTTGCCGAAGAATTGCATGAAAAAGTCGTAGGACTTGTTGGTGGCAATCGCACATGCTTTGGCGATATCGCTCATTATTACATCGCTGTAGACTTGATGTGTGTTAAAAACGGTGTGTTTTAGACAGGCTAGTTGTTGGACTTTTAACCAGGTTTCTTCGCCATATTCTAGCTGTTAGGAACGAAATTTCCATTAGTGTTCTTTTAATGAAAAGAAAGAATATCACTTGCTGAAAGTAGTTGATGAAATATTGTGACTAGCCAGCGATTTGATAGCTTCATGAACTGTTGTTCCTGTTTTACTTGGCACGGGATGCCAATTCGTCGTAGCGGATAACCTTCTGCGTTTATTAGTAAATCTATTTCTGCAAATATGCGAAATCTAATTCCAAGTAGGTGTCAATATTTCTATTTTTCGTTTGTTATTATGTGTGACACTATTGGCACATTTCGCGCAATATTGCCCAATGTAGCCCAAGTTAGTGATTAAATTATTTGGTTTTGGTTATTAAAAAAACAAAAGAAGAAAGAAGAAACAAAAAAGGGGTTTATTATGTGGAGCTGAGGGTGCCGGTTGATGATGAGTGATAGAGTGTTGATGTTATATCAACTGTTTATTACAAAACATATACGAAACGTTTACAAACACCCAACAAAGAATACAGCACAAACCGCGAAATAGTGGAAGAGATTTTGACGGTACGAAAGCAGCAGACTAATTGTAAGTCCTGAGGCTAGGAAAGGAAAATACATTGCAGCCTCGGGTGTAGAAAAAGGTCGGTCCAGATAGAAAATATTGGCGGGTCAAAGAAGTCCATGCAATGGTTAGTTTGGGTTGGCTTAGGGCGAACATTTAGTTAGTGAGAATTTTGGAGAAACAGATGTGGGAATAGAGGTATAGAAAAGTAGTTGAAGAAATGTAAATACTAAATCTAAAGCATGCCAAAATGTGGCTAGAAACGCCACAGAGTATTTTCTACCTTCATTTTTTCCCTAATATCTTCGTTCCTCAGTCGGTCTTTAAGTGTTAGTTTGCAGCATCTATGTCAGAACATCATTTCTGTGCATTTTGTATTTTTTGTTCCGTTCATTTGGTAATTTTTAACTAATAGAAACACCTTCGCAATATATGGTCAATAGAATACAGGGTTAAACTGAGGAGAACCCTTAGGAGAAGTTGCCTGCGGATAGCCAGAGTCTACCAGACCGTTTCTACAGACGCAGCCGAAGTTATTGCCTCAGTACTGCCAGCCGATCTATTACTTCAGCAGAGATATAACACATTTATATGTAAGAAAAACGAGGGCCACACAGCCTCCAACCAACCTCCAGATATGTACAGAATATGGAACGAGTGATGGGAAAGCAGCAATAAAGGTCAATGGACCCGACGGTGGATCCCGGACGTAAAAAATGGGCAGAACAGAAACACTATGATTGCGTTAACACAGATCCTCACTGGACACGACGGTTTTCGATCTCACTTATTTAAAATCAGGCAAGTTATAAGCGAAGCATGCGTCCACTGTAACCATTTTGTCCCTGATAGTCCAAAACACCCGCTGATGGAGTGCCCTGCCTGGAATGAGAATAGAGAAGTCCTGCGACAAGCTGCCGAATGCGAAATATGCCCTGAAATCCTTGGTGAAAAAATAATTAGTAATCGAGTAGCGTGGGAAGCTCTGGTGGAGTTTAGCAGAGGGGTACTATTGCGAAAACATAGCGTGGAGACTGCTAATAATTATGTACATGTGTACGCTAATATGGCGTACACATGTACATAGATGTGTTTATTTATTATTTATTTATTTAGTGTAAATGTTATTGCTGTTATATAATTATGCCAATATAAGTATTTAAAAAAATCCTTCGCAATAGTTTACGAAAACAGACGAAAGAGATTGGACACCACCGCCTTAAAACATTTGATTGATATAAACATTGGGTTTTCTTTCTCTAGAAGTCTTTCTTCGTGATATTTCGTCTTTGTATTTGTAGATAATTAAAGCCGACTGGGTGGTCTTTGCCACAAATTAATGAGAATTGAGTTGATTAAATTAGCTGATAAATTTTCCTTCAATTAGAGGAATCTATCATAAACTTGTAATTGGTAGATGATAAACTGCTAATCTTCTCTTTATCAGGACGTATCTAATCCTTTTAACCAACTTATTAATTATAACTAATTGGAACGAGGAGTAATAAAAACATAAATAAAATTCTAATTTTCTTTATTCTACAAAGGACCTGAGTTTCCTACTTATTTGTTAACTTTTTATTAGCGCTTTATATTTTGTATATTGAAAAAGTTGATAAAATTCAACAAATAACGCGTTTGAAATTTTTATTGCACGAATTACTCAAAATTAATTACAAGCATAAAAGACCAAGGGCCCATTATGATATGACATTTATAAATCTCGCTCAAAATTACCGCAAGGCTGATGAAGAAATAAAATACGAAAAAATTTATCAATAATAAGCTGACAATGAGAAAAACAACAAATTAAAAAATAACGGCTCAGGACAGGACGTTTCTTACTTCTTCGTTAACTTAATATTCGTTTCTGTTTTGTTTTAAATGTATACATATATTAAATGTTGGTGAATGAAATCTGGCAAATTTATGTTTTATGGGTTTATTACAAAAATTGTACAACGTACGTTTCGCTTTGCAGCATCGTGAGGTACTAAGGAAACACTTAAACTTACAGACTATTTATACAAATTTTAATGTAAAAAACTCAGTTTACTGCGCCGTCCTTTTCATTGCCCTGATACCAGTGACTAGACATGTCAAAAAATATCGATATTGATATATATCGACCTCAAAATTTCGATATTTATCGATAATTTCATTTTTCACAATATCGATATATCAATATCGAAATTTTAAATATCGTTTTGACATGTCACTGACATTACCGCGATCTGTTTAACATGATTTAAACTTAAACAAACTGCGACACTTATAAACGGTAAAGGCTCATATACATATATGTTAAAATGAAGACATATTGAATGAAAAGAATGATAAAAAAACCACGAGGAATGCCAAAGAAATCAAACAGTGGTCATTTTAAAAAGTTCTGAAAAACTGTTCACATTTAAATGAAATGTTATTAAAAACACATGATTTATTTGTATTTATAAAAAGGTACAATAAAAAAATTATATATTCAACAGTCTATTTTACCTTAATAAAATGCTGAACGCTCTCCAGGAGCATTCCGTACATGGCAAATGTACAGACACAAACTCATACACAGATACAGACAGCTAGGACGCAGTCAGACGGCGAACTTGACTTTGCACTTACTTCGGCGAATCGCGCACGCCGACTTCCGACTCTTACTCCATCGCGACGGGAAATTCGCAATGTGCGCGAGCACGTGAAAAAGCGCGTGCGTGCTATGCGTTCCTCGGTTTACCGCCGCCGCCACAGTCACTGCCATCGTCGTTCGCGTCCATTGCAGCGACCGCCTCCGTGCTTGGTACCATCCTGCAAGCATACAAGCACACAAAACGCAATGGGCATTACGCACGCCGACGTATACATGCCGCCACCGGTAATGGACAAAGGCTCACTCCCAAAGGACATACATCAGTTCCGTCATTCTGAAATTGATACCGATATTCATAGTCGTTTCCCAAAAGGTTTTCAGGTCCAGAATTATGTTCTACAGTAAGAGAGGCAAAAAATTCTACAGTAGGAGTGCCAGAAATGTTGTTAATTCGATTTTTAGGGTTTTCATGTTTTGATACATACTTCCATTCGATGCCCGATACAAAAAAGTACTTTTTGTACTCCTGTTCTATAACGTCCACATTATATTAATGATTTTGATTACGGTATGATCAAAATAAGACGTAACCTACGGCTGATTATGGCAGTACTGGTAGATGATGTATTTCTAGGCGAGCAAACTATTATGTGATCATAGTAGTTTCATAGTTTCCTTAAAATACATGATAGCCACCACACTATCAGAATTTTAAAATTCCTCAGAAAATGACTATGAATACCTAATCGTAAGTCTCGGGTAATCAAGGTTGTCACGAATACTCGCAAATGTCTAACGAAACATATATTTGTCCTTCCCTCAACCAAACTAATCAGTATATCAAACTATAGTCACCTAACCTAATAATGGTAACTTAACATAACCAAAGTTATGCAAAATGTATGGTCAACAAGCAAGATTGGCTAAAGACAAAATGGTTTAGTCAAAATCGAGTTTTGAAAATGGAAACTATAGGAGTTTGGATGATTGTGGCGTAACGTTCGTCACGTTGATGTCGATTGTGGTCGGTTTGTCGGCGGCTCTCGTTGCTGGCGCCACCGTCGGCGTCGGCAATTCGCCTATAGGTGGCGCCAATGTTGTGGTTTCGTTGATTTTCTCAATGTTATACCTATTGAAGACGACTTTACTGTGTTCGAAGGTGGCGATCATAATAGCACACGCCGGCGCTACTTTGATGAGTCGTGGCGTGATACCGGCGAAGAGGCCACGTACGCCCTGTTCGAGGTAAAGCTTGTGGACCATTGAGAGCGTTGATACTGGCGGACCTTGTTTTTCATCTGTTAATTTAAAATTACGAGTATAATTAATTTCATGTAGATGAAAAATATCCAAATGTAATAACGAATTCAACAATAATATTGAAACAACTTACTTGCAATCACTTTGGTACCAATTTCGATCTGTTGATGTGTTTTAACGACATCGAAAGGAACTGTAATAGCCGCTGCGAGCTAAAACAATTAAAAACAAATTACTAGAGAAAACTTAAATTACTAGAGAAATGTTTTAAAAATCTCAATGGAATAAAAATCAAGAAAATAACTTACACCGCCAGAAAGAGCGCCTGCAATAAAACTATTCCAAAACGACGGCGTGCCGTTGTTCATGATCGCCTTGATGTTCTCGTACCCTGTCCAGTATATCGCCGAGAAGGGTACGTCTCGCATCAGCGTCGCCACCACACCCTTCCACAGTCCGCGAATACCGGACTGCTGTACGAGCATTTTGAGCGCTTCGCCAATCTCGAAATACGTCAGCTTCGTCGACTGCATCTTCGTGCGAATCAATTCCAGGGGACTCACTAAAGTAACGGAGAATACGCGCGCTGTACCGCCCGCGATGAGTGGTATCCATATCGGTTGCGTCCACGCCGTGCCCAATTTACGATCGCGATTATAATAGTCCTTCAATTTCAACCGCAACTGTTCGTAGGTGACGAAATATACAACGGTCGCCGGTATCGCCAGCACCAACGTCGGGGATAAGCCACTCCATAGACTTGTCACACCTTCATATTTGCTTATTTTATAAAACGCATCCTTAAAAATAAAAGAAAAACACATTTTTTGTGGTTTTATGTAATTTTTTTGGTGAATTTTGAGGCGATAGATAGAAATGTTCCGCTAATAGTAAATTTATAATGATTCTGGATCCATTCCCACCTCTAAAATGACATTTAATGGGTACAAATCGACCATTAAAATCATTTTATGCAGTCTTAGGCAATTATTTATTGACTTATTGGACTTAGTATTGAATTATGTCGTTTCTATTAAGTTTATAATCATTCTAGACCCATCAGAATCACTTGAAATTCATGTAAAGAAGATGCACAGATCATTTTACTTTTATTTTGTAGTTTTATGCAATTTTTTGATGAGTTATGATACGGTATATAAAAATATTTCGTTAATAGTAAATGTATAATGATTCTAGATCCATTCATATCTCTAAAATGACTTTCAAAGGGCATAAATTGACCATTTCAATCATTTTATGAATTTTTTGACTTTATTTCTTGACTTATGAGATTTAGTATTGAATTATGTCGTTACTAATAAGTTTATAATCATTCTAGACCCATCAGAATTACTTGAAATTCATGTAAAGAAGATGCACAGATCATTTTACTTTTATTTTGTAGTTTTATGCAATTCTTTGATGAGTTATGAGGTGATATATAGCAATAGTTCGCCAATAGTACATTTATAATGATTCTAGATCCATTCCTATCTCTAAAATGACTTTCAAAGAACACAAATCGACCATTTCAATCATTTTATGTAGTTTTTGGCTATATATCGCTCCATAACTCATCACAGAATTGCATAAAACTACAAAAAAATAACTAAAATGATCTGTGCATCATCTGTACATGAATTTTTAGTGACATCAGCATAAGTCTAAAGTTATGTTTAAAGAGTAAAAGCTTAACCTTAAAGCATAGAACAAAACATAACCTCAAAAACAAGCAAATAAACTTCTACCATAGAAAGAAAAACAGCTTATTGGTTGGAACAAACGTAAGAACTTACCATTGTGCCATTAAAATGCAACTGTTTCGTCATTTTTAACCAGTTATTTGATTCGGTACAGCCGCAAATGTGATCCATCAAACCATTGCAGTAGAGAAAACATTTCGATGTCATCGACTTGCTCTGCGCTTGCAGGCGAATCTTGACAACATCTAAGGGTGTCACTATAAACAGAAATAGTACGCATTTTATTAGTAGTTATCATCGACAGAAAGTCGATAAGATAGTGTTTTACTCGTGGAAACATACCAAAGATTGATGTGACCACGGCGCCCGTACATGATGCCAGGACTTGTTGGAGCGGCGTTATTCGGTATTTGGGATCGTCAATGTCTATCACATCGTTCTCGTCCATGACACAGCTACGACGAACACTGACAACACGCTACGACTGAAGAATTACTTGTCTACTACGCAAACATTGCAATACGACCGGCATTGGTGAATTTCGAATGTGGAAGACAGAAATGCGCGTGGAATTACATTGAATCGCTGAGAGGGGATAAGTGGCCGAAAACAAAGTCTGCAGTAACCTATAATTTTGGATAAGATATGTCAAAAGACGGAGTTGTTGCCATGAACGTCGTGTAGGTGGCAACACTTGTCTTAAATTTGATTTTTTTAGTTATTGTTAGTTTTATTGTTGATTTAATAACAAATGATGCAATTTTTACTCTGTGGTCGGAATTTGTTAGTAAGTTCTATTGTTTTATGACAAGATTTCTTTTTAGAAATTTAGTAAATGTGAAAATAGGAAAAAAATGATTTTCCAGATATTTAATTAATTACTCCTTTAGCATGGATACAAATAAAGCGAAAAAGATCAAATTCCTTCAGTATTAATTAGTAAACTTGTTTTATGTATAAATTATGCCGATAAATTCGATTTTTGTATAAAAAAAAATCAAACTTTGTTCTCAAATATTCTTTAATCTATATATCATAGAATACTCAATCTTATACTTATCGATTCTTCATTAAATATAGTTTGTTTTGATATACATAGTTGCACCACAAGTGTTGTTAATTATTGAGAAATCTATCGTGTAAAAAATCGTCTTTTTCAAAAAATAAGTTTTAGGTTTTTAATTTTTTTTTCACTTTTTCCGTACTTCTTTAAATTTATTTATATGATTATAAAACATACATCAATCGATTCAGCGTAAAAAGTTTTCCATACCTTGAAGACAGTTTTTCATTTTATTACTTAGAACCGATGTTACAGCTCTTAAAAGTTGAACATAATAACGGAGACGTTTTCACAAAACTGACTTGAAATTTCTTCAAAATAAAATATAATAATTATTATATTAATAATAATTATTATTATTAATTATTATTAATAATTATTAATAATAATTATTAATATTAATAATTATTTCGTACCGTATTTTGGGATTCGAAACACTGCTTAAATCTATAAACATGAAACGAAAATAAACATATACACTTAAAGTATGCTCAATGAATTTACTATTTTTATGAATTTACTATCTACATCGTTCTTGATGGTTTAAACAATTTGTTTTATACATTTCATTGTTTATACAATATCAACTAGTTTGTAATAATTTACTTATACCTTTCCCTCACCCTCTTCAACTCTACATACATAATTTCACAGCGAACTTCGATTTCTTGCCGGAAGAAATCGGAAAGTAAATATCACAATCGCTTAAAACCTGGATAAAAACACATAAAGAGAAGTTAACCGTAAAACAAGTTATGTTACATACAAAATGGCGAACGTCCTCGCTAAATAGCTAAAAAATCACAATCGTTTCTTGATATGGACCAGCCTCGAATCATCACAGAGCTAATGGATTACCGATGCTGTTCATTTTTCTCTTTGGGCAGGAATAGGGCGAGAAATGAGCAGCCGATTGAGATGACGCTGACGAAGATGAAGGGCGGCGCACAGCCTGCTTTCAGCAGATGTGGAAAGATGATGTTGCCGACGATGGTTTCGGCGAGGCCCGTCAATCGCGTCAGAGATATCGCCATCGTGCATAATCTAGTTGGGAGCAATTCGGTGACGCTGACGTTGAGTACGACGGTATTAACCGCCGAAATGGCCGTGAGGATAGTGGTTAGTGCCACCACAGTGACGACGTCCTGGGCGAAGTAGATGGCACCGCCAGACAGGCCGGAAAGCGCTCCGTAGATGATAAAGAGGTTTCGCTTGCCGATGCGGTTGATTACCCACGCCGTTAGCAGAAAGCTGACGATGGATGCGGATTGCACGATCATGAGGTTCGTGTAGACGTTGTTGTGGTCATAGTTGACCGTGCAATGTGTGCTGATGTTGCGATGTACGTGTGTCATGGTGTCCAGGACGTCGCAGAAATGTACGCTGGAGGTGTTGTGCACCGTGTGGTAATCGTTCATCGCTGTGAAGAGTTGCGGGACCCAGTTTTTCAACGAATTTAGCCTGTAATATTTCGGATGTTTTATAACTTAAATAAATATTCGAATATAACGTTAGTGATGTACCATATATGTTCAAAGTCTTAATAAGGGACCATGTTCATATTTAATAAGGTTAATAAGGTATGAATATGGTATGTATACCAAGTTCAAGTCATGTTAAGTATAGTAACTTACCCCATTTTATATCCCATTTGTACGGCGCTTAAAAAGATGATAATAAAAATATACGGTGGACAGAAAAGATCCAGTGTACTCTTTAATTTCAAAGACCAACTCTCCTTCTTTGGTTTCTTCGATGGGCTACCATTATTATTGCCACCGTTTGGATCATGGGTTTCATCAACCAATGACTTAATCTGAAAAACATAATTACAATAAGTTGACAAATCAAATCCTATTTCAGTCAGTTAGGTTGAGTTCTAATAGCTAAAGAAACCTTCTGGTTGTGTTCTCAATTATGTTGTGGTACCAAATCTTTCGAGACCGACGGATACGATGAGTAATGTTTGAATATGTATGGGGAGGAATTGAAAACGACGGTTGATCATACGAAGATCGTTGGAAACAGCCGTTACTGAAGGCGGCAGTTGGCGCGAGTCAAACCGCGGTTACTGACGTCCCCTCAGGAAGGCGTTGGGAGGCAAAGGGTGCGCCCCACAGGTTTAAAAGCGCCATGCTCCCGCCTAATAAAGAAAGTCCAGCTCGAGACTGAGAGTTGGTTTCTCTAGCTTTTGCGTAACTACCGAATTCCTCGACTGAAAGTGTTTAGACTTTTGTCGCGATTGAAAGCGTCGACTGATGTTAATGACAAAATCATACGAACGGCTGTATATGGTGCTAAACCAATTATTAATAAAGTAAATTCAGCAATTAAGTTCAGCTTGAGAGTGGGTTGAGATCGTTTCTCTAGTTTCTGGGCAAATCCTGAATTCCTCCCTCAAATTAGACAAATGATATGCGTTTTTTATATCACAAGTCAGATTTATTAATAAACTCAAGTTCTGTAGCAGATTGAAGAGCAGAGCGCGAGTGTTGATGAATTGTTGTTCTGAAGAAGATCAGTGAACAAGTGCCACGTTGGAAAGAAGTTTAGAAGTTGGAAGATGTTCGTGGAGGATGATCTAGGCGGGTGTGTTGAAGTCAGAAGATTCTCATTGGCTGCAGTGACTTAGCCATCGCGGAAGGGTGAAGCCGTCTCCGAGAAGGTGGAGCATAATGCCACCAGGAATGGAAGGAAAAGTCACTAGGAATGTCTTGTGTGCGGGAGGACTTGACAAGGGACACGCTTTTGGAATTATCGCGGGTGGTCACCGGATGAACTGAAGTAAAGTAAAGTTAAACATGATAGAAAATAGATGCATGCTCAAGAAGTTTGACTTGAAATGAATAGACTCATAAAATAGATAAATGGTGACAGTGGAAAATATGGAAGAAATATAATATTACATTCGCTCTGCTCTTAAAAGAAAATAAATCTGAATAAATTTCAAGGACCCCTACAGAGTCCCTACAGAGTCTTTCAGTCGGCGCGATTGAAAACCGACTAATGTTCACTGCTAAATCATACTAATTACTTTAACTAGTGCTAAACCAATTATTAATAACATAAATTCAGCAACTAAATTGGTTTAGTTTAAATTAAAGGCGATACTTACCGGATAAGTATCAGGAGGTTTCCCTGTATTCCAACTATAAACAGTCTTAAACACCGCCATCGCCTCCTCGTTCTTCCCGACACTCATCAGGAACTTGGGACTCTCTGGCAGCGCCATGTTTGCCAAGCCACTAATCAAACTAGGCAGGGCGCTGAGCAGGATGTAGATGTTCCACGAGTTCAGTGTGACGCCTTCGTAGACTTTCAGACGCATATAGTCCTGGAAGACCGCCCACGCCATCATCGGCAGGATGATGTTGGCAAAGTTGCTGAACAAACCCTGCAGGAGGAAGAAACGCGCGCGACGTTTCTTGCTATGAAACTCGGAGAGCAGCGAGATTAGAATGGCATTTGGTCCATTCATCCTAAAGAAGTACGTATTAATTATGAAATGATAAATACATTGATCGGCTAAAGTCATGAGCATCTAAACTTGTTTAGTAAACTGTCTAAACTGCTCAACTTTAAGTTGCACAAAGTTTGAACACTCCAATGAATAAGAAATAATCATATAAATAATATTCTAAAACTTACACGAATCCAGCTAAATATTTGGTGATAAGAAGCATGGTGAAAGTCTGTGAGATCCCAGCGAGGAATATAAAGAATGTATCCAGCAGATAACAGAGGATAAGAAGCTTTTTTCTTCCATACGTATCTGCTAGAAATCCCCATATAAACCCAGATGACAAGATACCTAGAATTAACCAAATTTATAGTCCTATCCAAACAAATTGTAGCAAACTATATATTTTTTAAACTTTGATTTCACAACTGTTATTGCATTTTTACAGTGCCTTACATGCCCCTGCAGAGACTAATTGTAAGATGGAGTTGGCACGTAAGCAGGATGGAAGAAAGCCCTGCATCTAGGCCATTAGCACCGGAAGAAGAGGACGTCCAAGAAAAAGATGGGACGATAAGGTTCACCTGGATGCAAGACAACTCTTTCAGTCGACCAACTGCAGGAGAGACGCAAGGGCTCGAGAGAAATGGAGGAAGAACTAGAGAAGGCTCGTTATCTTGTCATCGCACTCAAACTCAAGTCAGTATTTCGGAAACAATTCAACAATCAGGAAGAAGAATCTTGTGATGGCACTCAAACTCAAGTCAGAAACTCAGGAACAACTCAGCTAAGATGGTAAGCAACATCGTTTAGCAATAAACACATTTTCGTACAAATTCATAAGACACATATTTTCATGAATCATGAATATCATTTGCAAATTTAAACAACAGCTTAAACTTAAAATGTAAAAATATGCACGTGTCTCTGGCGTTTTCCTTGAATCTTTATCTCACATTAATACTGAAATAATTAAAACAATAACTCTTTCATTAGAATTATTCAATTATTAACATTTTAAAAACATAGTAAACAATTTGAATGTTTTTTTTTGGGATTTTTAAAGAAAGGAAACGCATACTTTCTTTGAAGATCGTACAATAAATTTAAAAAAAAAACGTTTGAGTAGGATGAAACATGATGCTTAAATACAACAAACTTTTTGCCCATGGATTTGCGTCTTTTAAAGAAGTTTGCAATCAAGAATAGAAGTACTTATCCCATAATTCATTTTTAGGTAAAATAATGGATGTAAACTACGAATGAAAGCTCACTTAATCTTCTTGTTACTTTTTACTGTATTTGATTAAAGTAAAACGTCTCCAAAAAGATCAATTTTTATAGATGAACTAATTTAATCTAGTTATAATTCGAAACAATTGAAAATACCATGCAAACCAATTCATTTCTTGCATATTGAAACATTTTTGTGTCATTTTCAAAGAAAGGAATCTTAAAGTCTCGTTGAAAAACGTACCAAAATTTATAAATCCTTTGAATAGGCTGAAAACATGTTGGTGAAATACGAAAAAACACGTTTGTACAACTTTTTGCATAGGAATGTGCGTTTTTTAACAAAATTTGGAATGTAATTTGCAATTCCTAAAAGTACTTAACCCGGAATTTAGATTTTTAGGTATAATTATGAATGTAACCTACGAATGTCAACTCATTTAATCTTCTTGTAACATTCTACTGTATTGTATTGCAGTAAAACGTAATTTGGTTCGTTTAATATGTATTCAAGTAAAATGTCTCCAAAAATATCAATTTATATAGATGAACGAATTTAATCTAGTTATAATTCGAAACAATTGAAAATATAATTGAAAATTGAAAACCAATTCATTTCTTGGAAATTGAAACGTTTTTACGTGATTTTCAAAGAAAGGAATTATAAACTTTCTTCGAAAAACGTACCAACATTTATAAATCCTTGGAATAGGCTGAAAACATTTGAAATACATACAAAAACATGTTTGTACAACTTTTTGCGTAGGAATTTTAATCATTTAACGAAATTTGAAATGTAAGTTGCAATTCCTAGACGTACCTAACCCGGAATTTAGGTTTTTAAGTATAATTATGAATGTAACCTACGAATGTCAATTCATTTAATCTTCTTGTAACTTTTTACTGTATTGTATTACAGTAAAACGTAATTTGGTTTATTTAATTACAGTAAAATGTCTCCAAAAAGATCAATTTATATAGATGAACTAATTTAATCTAGTCATACTTCGAAACAATTGAAAATATAATTGCAAAATGAAAACCAATTAATTTCTTGGAAATTGAAACGTTTTTATGTGATTTTCAAAAAAAAAGAAATCATAAACTTTGTTTGAAAAACGTACCAAAATTTATAAATCCTTTGAATAGGCGGAAAACATGTTGTTGAAATACAAAAAAAAACTCGTTTGTACAACTTTTTGCATGGGAATTTGCGCTTTTTAACAAAATTTGAAATGTAATTTCCAATTCCTAGAAGTACTTAACCCAAAATTTAGTTTTTTTAGGTAAACTTATGAATGTAACCTACGAATATCAACTCATTTAATCTTCTTGTAACGTTTTACTGTAAACAAATGTATTTAGGTACATTTGATTACAGTAAAAAGTCTCCAAAAATATTTGATGCAGTTGAATGATGAGAATTAGAAACGATCAAATTAAATTCGAAAGTTATAATTCGAAACAATTGAGAAAAGAAACAATTGAAAAAATGAAAACCATTTCATTCCTTGGAAATTGTATCAATCAGCACTCTATCTCGTCTTATTGTTATTGGCCCGTAATTATTGTATCAGCAAACAAAACTAGTCTACAAACAACAGGCGTGTGGACAGAAAAAGTCCACGTAGATAAACCGTACGAATGAAACAGCCAAAAAGTGTCAATAATTACTCAAAATTAACGTAGAGTATTTAAAAAAAACGCATGTTCATTGTTTCTGGACTTACCTATATATGTAATTGCATTCAGTAAGCCCTTATCTTCGAGTGTTAGCTCCAGATCGCACTGGGCTACAGGTGCCACATAGCTCATGGACTTCGTGTCGAAGACGGACGCCCAGCCTGAGGGGATGGCGATGAGCAGCATCACCAGGTTGAACTTTCCGATGCCGGTGGCGTCGATGGCCGTCTCGAAATCGGCGGGGCCATCTGAGGGTGGACGGCGTGTGATTGGTAGTATCATTAAAAGCAGCCAGCAAATCACCTCGCCAACAGGACAGTCACAACGTAAAGCAAACAATACAGCCACTCAAATCGTATTAATTACAAACGCATACCGCACACCGCACTCCGCACCGGTGAGTTAAAGATGATTTGCTTAATTAGTCACGCGTGTTTGTCTAATTCTATTGCACGTCATTGAGTTTTTTTTTTCCGTGTTGAATCCAGATAAAGAAAATTGGTTATAACCAAAAATCCCAACTTTTATAAATTGAAAAAACTCAAAAGTTATAAACTTTTTTATCTTTATTATGCGTTATATTGATCACAGTATTGCATTTTTTTTTAAATTATACTCGTTATGTTATTATCGTAAATTGTTATTAAGTTTCCCAATTTTTTTTTGTTTGAAATTTTAGGTTAAATTTCGTTCGTTTAGGTTAAGGACTGCACTTTACAGATTAACATACAATCTTATCATCAATACGTCAATTTTAGGGCGCGATTCATGGGATTTTCACCCATTGGTGTTGAAGATTGTTGTTTAAGGAAATAATTAACAAGGCAATAATTATGATCGGATGCTAAGAGTGTTGTACGGTCGACGAAAGTGCTGGGACTGCCCGTCGACGACGTCGAGCTGTTCGCCGAAGTGAGAACACCCGATCGTCGTTGGGTTTACGTGCGTGCGACTATTTAATGTCGCTATCAAACAGTAGCACAACAATTACCAGCTGTGTGGGCGGATACACAAAGCGATACGAGCGACGGCGACGGCTGTGGGCAAATAGTCGCGAAAAATCGTCGCGAAAATCCATCGATTAGTGAGCGGATAAGAAAGACGTACATCGCCATTGCCCCTCGCCCTCAAACACTCAAACAAACCAATCGATGAATGGGTTTACCGCAGTGACCAGATAGAGATTGTCTGTCGTTCGACGAAATAGTGATAACGACACGCACTTGTTTTCAAATCGCTTCTCAATCGATGTTTGGTGAATGTCTTCAAACATGTTTACACGTTTAATGCTTTTCTAATTTGATGGGTACCAAACTTTGGGTACATTAAGTTCGAATATTTTAGATTTTTTTATTCTTCTACTTGACCTAATCGTGGTTTGGTATGTTTAGGTGATTAGATAATGTTTAGGTGATTAGGTAATTAAGGTTAGGCTAGGTTAAGTCATATTAAGCTTAATTCAGGTTCAGTGACATTGTCTAGAATTCGGTTAGATTAGGTTGTATCGGGTTAGATTGGATTAGTTTGGGTTAAGCAGGTTGGGGTTGAGTTAGGTTGATTTAAGTTGGTTTAGGTTGGATTCGGTTGAATTAGGTGAAGATAGGTTGGGTCAGGTTAGCTAGTATTAGGTTGATTTAGATTATTATGGGTAGGATTACGTTGGTTCAGGTTATTTTGCGTTGGGTTAGTTTGAGTTAAGTTTGTTTAGGTTAGGTTATGTCAGGTTTGGTTGTTTTAGGTTATGTTAGGTTAGGTTAGATTAAGTCAGGTTGGTTTAGGTAAGGTTAGGTTAGGCATATATTAGGCCAGCTTAAATTAGGTTCGGTTAGATTAGATTAGTGTGTGGATTCTTTAAGTTCTGCCAAATACTTTCAGTTAAATTAGATTAGATTATGTTAAAAAATATTTGCCTTGTTTTAACACAAGTTACACTAAAAGTTTTTGGCAAATTTCAGCTGATTTGACAATTACATTAAATGAAAACAAAATCCACAACAAAATTAATATAACCTCAACACAGAATAACAAAAACTCCAAAGTTCCAATTGAATACAGTTTAGCAGAAAATTATGGAAACATTAGAAAAATACAACTAGAAAGTGTAATGTTTATCAAAAAAAAGTAATATGAGGGTAAATTTATCGCTTTCGCCGTGAATGGCCACAACCAGTTTTATTATCAGGCATGCTAAAAGGTTTATAACTCATTGTTGAAGTCATTTGTATTGATTAACGATTTTTTATATCGAGGAAAAATATATAAACATTCGGTCATTCATTAAAATTTATGCCCTACACAGTTTTATATTTGTTTTTGTTTACATTTCATATTTCCTCATATTTCAAATTTCTTTAGAAACAAGAGTGCCAAATGTTTAATTCTAAGATATATGGGTGTAATGTAAGTAGTGGTACTAATGCAATTGTTCGATTTGGGATAATTTCTTCCCATGCAAATATTTCAACGATTTCATTATTTAATGAACAAAAGTCACAGAAATACACAGTAATTCTTCGCGAAATGGGAATAACAAGAAACGAGGACCACCGAAAATCGCTCATCGTACATTGTACTTGACGTCTTGTCTATCTTATCAGCTCAATTTGTCTGCAAATTTACCATTGTTATGCGTGCTTGTTTGGTGTTTGCTTTGTGCTATTGGAAATCGATTTAATACGCTCATTTTCACGTCGCTCATTTGTAGTTTTAGGTGTCCGCAATCAAGTGAATCACCTCGTAAACGAGTCAAGTGACTAATAAAACAATTATGCGCTTAAAGCACGTGTTAATTAAATCCCTCAAGGTATGACCACAGGTGAGACGTAATAAAAAAACATGAGACATGTGCGCAATGTGCTTTAAACTCACCTCCGAAATCATCCAACAAGAGTTTGTAGCCCATCGTAGGTTGGCGAAGAGTTTTAGTGAAAAATTGTGGTGATTTTCTATGGTGATTAGACCCCGCGTTGAGACGATGTTCTGTCGGCGATCACTGAACGCGAAGTGGAGATGACCGACCGGAAACAGCCATGCCAAACGTTGATAATCAACTGATAAGGTGCAATTCACCTTCGTGCTAAGCAATATGGTGTAGATGTAATAAAATTTCTCTTCATTTCCTTCAGTAAAGTTTATTTAAAAACATATTTTTAAAATCAAAACAAGTTCTATATATGTTCCAGAATATAATAATAAAATAAATAAAATTCATAAAAATTAACGCATCGCTTTCATGTCTGTGCGTGGTAGTAGGGTGGCCAAAAGTGCGCACGCCACGGTAGTAGCGCCAACGTAGACGAATGGTGGCCAGCAGCCGGCGTTGATTAGGTGAGGAAAGATGAGATTGCCGACCATTGAGCCGAGGCGAGCGATCATTAACGCAATAGCAACAGCCATCGTTCTGGAAGAGATTAATCATCAGTTCAATCGAAATCGATAACAATGATGACGAGTCGCAGATTTGGTGCAGCCTGCATCGGCCATTCCCATCATCATTGTTTATTGTTGATACAAATGATTGGCAGTGCAAAAATAGCGTCGATAATTGGAATAATTTGAAAATACTTATGAATACATAAAATACAGAATGGAGTAAACAAAAAATAATGATGTTCAATTTTTAATGATCAATTATAGGTAACTCGTGTTTTGAAATAAAAATAGAAAATGGTATATTATCAATATTTATATTTGATACTGTTTTAATATTGAATGTATACGTATTTTTGGACTGTTGACGTAGTGTATCTTGTTATTTCGATTGTATTTGGTACGACCTACCGCTACCAGCGTCGAGGGTGTACTGCCGCGCCGAGGTCGCTTTCACGCCGAGCTCGTTCGCCCTTCATATCGATTTTTACCGAGCTTACCCGACAATTGACGATTTTTTAAATTTAAATCTTTCGTTAACAACTTACAATGAATTAATCTGCATTAAGCAGGAAGTGCATTCCGTGATAAATGCCCCAGATTTCATCGTTTTATTTTAAACTGCTTTAACAAAACATTTAATAATAATTGTATATTTCGAAAGTAATGTGTTCGATCATCTTTAGTACAACCTACCGCTCCCAGCGTCAAGGGCGTACTGCCGCGCCGAGGTCGCTTTCACGCCGAGCTCACTCACCCTTCTAACCGATCATTTCCGACCACACCCGACTTGACTCGATTTTTAAATTAAAAAGCCACGTTTAGAAACTTATTGTAAACCATTGAGACCACATTAAACATATTTTAACACATTTATCACTGAAATCACAACAAATAAATAAAGTATTACTCACCGCAACGTCGTAGGAAACAAGTCAACAATAATCGACATCAACACATTGGAATTAATCCCAGCTAGAGCTGTACAAAGCGTTGCTAAGGCCGTGACTAAATATGAATTAGGTGCAAAGTATAAACCCATAGCTGACGAGCCTGATATAATACCCAGAATCACTTAAATTCAAAATTTTCCAAATTATTTAATCTTCTCAATCTGGAGAAACATCGTCAATATTTACCATAGAGGACTTTCTTGCCAAGAAGGTTAATCAGGAACGTAACAAACAAGTATCCGACAATGGTGCCGACTGAGATAATCATCAGATTGTAGTAGACGAAGCTATTACTATAATTCTACGAAGGCGTGAGTAATTTTTCATTCCTTGACTTGATAAGAATACAGATGTTGGACTTACGACAGTGCATGCGATGAAATCGTCTTCGTCGTTCAAACGTTTAAGAAAACTTCGTTGGGAATTCTCAAGAACCTGAGCAGTTTTGTTGTAAATATTGTCGTCTAGGACGGTACATAAATCACCGTCAGTGTTGTGATTGTGCATGTAATCGTTGATGAAGGTGATTAATTGTGGTAGCCATAAACGTAAACTATTTAGTCTGAAATAAAAATGAAAAGCAAAGTTTATTAATAGGTTTAAGTTGGCATAAGCAATGTTAAAATCGGTTTCAGGCGTAATCTCGAGTCTTTTAAGTGGCCCAACTTGGTCAGGGATTGGCAATCTGCAACTCTTGAAACTCATGGGTCTCTCTTGATTGAAATTATGGCTTTTGAAATACCTAGAAGTTGTCTTTAAAACAAATTTGGCGTAATTTGATCAAAATATGACCTTGGTTCACCAGAGAAGAAAAATTGAGACTTCTGTAATTGAAACTATTGAATCTCCCGACTTCAAAGGTTGCCAACCCCTGTTTTTTGTGGTTATAAGAAATTATACGAACTCTTGAATCTCATGGGTCTCTCTTGATTGAACTTATGGCTTTTGAAATACCTAGAAGTTGTCTTTAAAACAAATTTGGCGTAATTTGATCAAAATATGACTTTGGGTACCCAGAGAAGAATAATTGAGACTTCTGTAATTGAAACTATTGAATCTCCCGACTTCAAAGATTGCCAACCCCTGTTTTTTTTTGTGGTTATAAGAAATTATACGAACCCCATAAGAGTGCCCAACTTTAATGTGCACACAAACACAATTTTGTTGAGATAAGGCTTCCGAAAAAGTGGTTTAATCTGTGCAAAACCATTTTTGAAAGCTGCCCACTTGTTTGCAGATATTGTATGCTCTGAATAAAGCAAATTTTCATCTACTAATCCTTTAATCTAGAAGGTAAACATTAGAATCATATCAAATTCTCAGAAAGGCACTTACGGGAAAACTATCAGGTTCATTCCCAGTATTCCATGAGTATACCTTCCTAAATACTTTAAGGGCTTCCTCATTACGACCACTGGTCATTAGGAATTTCGGTGTTTCCGGTACGAAGAGCAGATAACTGGCAGCGCTCACAAAGCTAGGTATTGCTGTTATCAGGATTAGAATATTCCAAGAATGAATATCTGAAACATTGATATTATTCTGATGAAAGTCTAACAAAGGGAGTATCTCTATTGTCCGTCTCAGATTTGTATGAAAATTTTGTATGTATAGTACATATATTGAAATAATCCAATCATCTAATCACTTTTACACGTGCCCGTAGCCGCATTCATGCATCTGTCTCTGATTGTTTTTCCACATGCTCTTCTCACAATTCGTATTTCGGTATTTTTTACGCGGTTAGATTAGGTTTGGAAGGAAGGTCCGCGTTCCTGCATCTGTCTCTGATTATTTTTTCACATGCTCTTCTCAGAATTCTTATTTCGGTATTGTTTACGAGGTTTTGGGTCTTTGTTGTTTCGCATCGTGTTTCAGCAGAGTATATCGGGATCGGACATATTACGGCTTTGTATATTTGACTTTGGGTCTCTTCTTGTATGTTTTTATTGTGTCATATTATGTCTATTGGGTTTCCTGCTACACTGTTGGCCTTTGTGACTAAATCTTTAACCTCTTGTTCTGCAGGTACAAGATGCAGTTTAAAGATTTACTACGGATTTATAGGGATGTCAACTTTTCACGAAGTATCGATACTTTTTGGTATCGATACTTTTGAATCTTCGATACTTTCGATACCCAAGTGTCGAAGAAAAGTATCGATACTTATTGATATTGAAAATACACATTGGCGCCATCTGTTAATGTATTTTCAAATTATTTTTTACTCGTTACAGTAATCCTTCAGTATATTATCAAACTCATTTTTCTGATGTCACTACATTTTGAGAATGAAAAATATCGTAATTCCTAAGTAATAAAATTAAAGCTCGTTAAATTACTGATTGGATAAATTACGGCTAAACTAAGTTTTTATCAAAAAGTGTCAAAATTTAAATGAATTTGAATTGTAGGGAGGTATCGATACTAATTGTAAGCAACACTGCAACAAGTATTTTAAAAACAGGATCAAGAATCGAAATTTCGCTTACAATTAGAGAACGTTTACCATTCTAATTGGTGATTGTGATTGATAGATGGCCTCAGTGTGGAGGCATGTCAAAAAGTATCGAAAATGACCGATGCGATACTATCGATAAGTTTCGGAAATGAAAGTATCGATAAAAGCCGATAAGGATCGACATGTGGTAACGATACTTATCGATACCGATACTTTTTTTACATCCCTACTGATTTACCTACTGTCTCAATAGGCCAGTTCGCATTTTTAGATATTTGAAGTCGTTGACCTGTTGAATAATTTGTCGCCCAACAGGTTATTCAACAGGACAGCGACATTAAATATCATGCAAATCTGAGAGGGACAATTGAGGAAATTGACAATTGGAAAAATGTAAGAAAATTTTCTTAAAACTTATAGTTAAGAAAATTTAGTTATAAATCTTAAAAAATTAAAATGGATGAATACCTAATCCGAGAAAGTTAAAATCAATCGGAGCCGAAAAAATTCCAAGTGCCATCAAAGGCAAGACAATATTTGCTAAGGAAAAAAATGCTCCCATGAATAGAACTGCCTTCGCACGATGTTTGGCACAATGATATTCAGAGATTATTGTTGTTGCAATTGCATACGGTCCATTGATTCTAAAAAAAAAATTAAAAAAAGATGTATTTAATTAAAGCGACGTTAAGTAAAGTTAGGTTATAAAATATTATATTAAAATATGATATTGTGGTAGTATCAATAACAGTTGTCAGGAATATTATCTTCCGAACCAGATTAATATTTGTTAAGAAGAAAATAAACGTAATTACACATACGTTGTTTTGTTCGCTGTTAATATAATAGACTACGTCTTTATCATTATTTCAGAATGTGTTTTTCATGAACATTTACGTATTCATTACATATTTTAGCTGATAAAGAGGTAAATAGATGTCTGATTGTGTGAGATTGATTGTGAGACTTACATAAAACCGCCCATGAACTTTGAAAAGATAAGAACAGGAAAACTTTGAGCAAGTCCTCCTATTGTGACGAATATCCCATTCAGGAATAATCCGGTTATTAATACTTTTCGACGGCCTAATGTGTCTGAGAGGAAACCCCATACCATTGCACTTAACACCATTCCTAAAAATAAACATATGAAAGACAAAAACAAAAAAGATAGCGAATTATATTGAAATTAAAAATAATAGACTTAAGATAATAGACTTAAAAATAGTTTGCTAGAGTTTTCTTTAGACAGTCATAGTTTTAAATTTAGTTAACATCGTTTTTTATCAAATAAGCACTGATAAAAACACATACATCGTATATTTTGTTCTTTTCTGAAGGTTTCTGAAGTTTTTCATGCTGGCTGTTAATCCGAAAACTGTTTTGCTATATTGTGTATAATTTCCGAGATGTGAACAAAAAAAAAATTTAATTCCCGTGTCTCTGGACAGTATTCAGTATTTAGTCTAGAATTAAATTCCTTTCAGGTTCTGAGTTTGTTGTGAGAACCATCCGGTGTTGAGTGAGAATAAAGTTATATTGCTTACAACTAGGCACAATGGTTCGAGTGTACGAGTTTAAAAATATTTGCTACACAAGGTATGGCCACTCACGAGGTATATGAACTGTTTATTTGTGCGAGTGCACTCTCAAATCAAAACACGTAAAAAATATTGTCTAGAAGTTGCCTCAGTTCTATCTTCTTGCTTTAGGCTAACCCACAGTCAAAGCCCTCGGCAGATGTTTACACCTTTTTTAGGGAGAGAATAAGACGTAAAATATTATTTTCAGCCAATCTAAGAGGTTGGTTAAGGAAGGAGAAAAAGAACTGAATGACACGTTATTTCCAATCTCAATCAAAGAATTCAAACCTGCAAAATGATTCCGTTTTTGAGGTTAATTAACCGATAAATGGTAAAACTATTAGAACAGTAAGTTCCCTCAGATAGCGATAGGTAAAAGAGAGAGAGAGAGAGAGAGAGAGAGAGAGAGAGAGAGAGACAGAGTAGAGTAGGTAAGAGTAAGTATGAGTGAGTGAATAGGAATGAAAGAGAAAGCTGTGACAAAGTCTTGGGTTTTCTACGAAGGCTACGCAGGTAGAAACAAGAAAAAGAAAAGTATGGAAAGTGTGAAAATAAGAGACCTAGAAGAAGTACATTTCTATTCCTAAAGATATTTAAAAGTATCGAAATTGGTTGCCGACCCCCGCTCTAAAGTAATGACTGTCAATGTTTTCTTTGTTGTGATGCGCGTTTGACGATTATAGAAAGAAAAGCGAACTTACCTAAATATGTCGTTGATATAATGTATCCTTTGTCCTCCAAACTAAGGTTCAGATCGCATTGTGCAACAGGTACTACGTAAGCCATTGTAGTTGTCTCAAACATTGTCGCAAATATTGCTGGTATCGTAATGAAAATCAACAAAACATTGTACTTTCCAAATTTGGTGGCGCTAATTGCTTGCTCAAATGTTGCCGAGTTTGGATCTGATACTATCAATACATTAACAAGTCAGTAAAAACTGCGCAGAATCATGGATATTAGCCCAACAAGAGCAAAGCGAGGTCAGGGCAGTTGAAATGAAAGTATTGAGAAAAATCTTAGGGATCACAAGAATGGACAAAATTAGAAATGATGATGTAAGAGAAAAATTAAGAACTGAAAGTGTTGAGACACGCTGTGAAGAAAAACAACTAGGATGATTAGGATGAGTGAGGAAAAGCAAGCTAAGAAGGTATGGGAGGCGAGAAAAATCATGAAGAGGAAACGAGGAAG
>JAODAC010006628.1:0-30220 GCA_027575185.1 Mimaenictus wilsoni
TTGTGAGTATGTGCTGGATCTCCAAACTTTGTCAAGAGATCTAAATGAATTTTGGGCTTTCTTTATGCGGTTGTGTATGTCCGCATCAGTTTCGCCTCTCTTGTTTATTATAGAAAGACAATAATACCTACAATTTATTACTTTGTTATGGGCTAGAAAACTTATCTAAGATCACTGAGCACATTTAAGGAGTTTTGTTCTTTTGTTTGCCCGAATTTTACACCGATAGTAGTCATTTTCGACATTTTTCATTCATTTATAATGTTTTCTGGGCATTCGAAAATTTTACGATGCCTTATTGGCACTGGTACTTATCACTACAATGTCAGGGCAATAAATTGTTTTCTTCCAAGTGCTTTTGTGTAGCTTATTTATACATTATATACATATGTAATATTTTCAAAACTTTCAATTTCAAAAATTACAATTACAACGACACATTCTAATAATAATAATATCCCATATTTTTACGTCTATCGACCTTTGTGGGTCTTTCCGACTTTGATATGTTCTATTTATTTTTGTTGTTTGTTGTTTGTTTTTATTGGGTGGGTGAGTGTGTGAAGTGATGTGTGAAAAATAAACACACTGTATGAGGTCCGCCGCGACGACTCGAACCTCGTCTGTCGGCGTGATACGCCATTCATTTCATTTAAAAGCTCTTTGTTTATAAAAATTTACTTATTGCCAATAATAATGTACATACAAAATACAAACAATACTTACTCCCTACTACATACAAACTCTTTTTAAAAGATAGATAATGTCTGGATAGTGCGTCGTCTTGCTTTAACAGGCATCGTTGTTAGGCCTATTCTACATGTCTACCAACTTTCATTAAAATCCCAGCGGACACAGTGTGAACCTCTCCTTGTAAGAAAAAAAAACGCTAAGAAAAAAAAAACAAGAAAAAAAACCTTACGTTATACGCCAAAGTGCTACCCATTAAGCTACCCGGACGGGCGACACATTCTATTAAGCATAACTTATCCTATGAATTGTCCGTCGCTCTTCTCGCTTTCTTCACCAACACCACTCTTGCAATAACAGTCAGTACCTTTCTCCCAGTCCTTTGCGACAATACCTATTCCTGCTTCAAACCATCACAGTTCCTTGCCAGGTGCTTATATTTATTTAAAATTAAATGCATTCTTAGCTTTCATACCCGAAGGACCTTGTGATCGTGTGATCGCACCGCTAAACCATCCGACTGATCAATAATAAATACTACTTCTTAATTTATGACTTACTATTTATCCAACTTATATAAACATTTCTGAAAAGCAAAAAACATGTCTTTCTCAATATACCTGTGGAAATATCAACTTTATGCCTAATTTTTCCAACTTGTTGTTACAGCATAGCACAGCACACAACACTAAACATACATTCACCGTAATAAATTTCACACTATGATAAAACAAAATGCTAAAAGTACACATAATATATGTGCCATGTATAATTTTAGTGCGTTGCGTTCGTATCGTGCAACAAAATGAGCATATGCATACTATGACTGTTTCCAACGACATATATGAACCGATAGTTATGATTTTTTTAACCTGACATACACGCCTATGTTGTAATAACATATGTGTTGTACAGCTGCCAACATTTGAATGCATCATTCTTCATTATATTGTAATTATAAGCGACAAAAGTTGTGTCGCATGCCAAATTTAACTAACAATTACAAATTACGCAGTGTTACGGTTGACACTATATTGTCACGCCTTGTTAAGGTTAAATTAGTTGCAATTTATGGGCTTTGAGAGTAGGTTATGTTATTTGGTTATGTTTCACAAACTTGGGTAAATTTAGAAGCATGAAGCATGAAATGGTTTTATGGGTGAATAAATCGATTTGTCTATAAAAGTAAGGTTTAATTATCGTCAAAAACAATGAGAATTGAAGGATATTTGTGGTAAAATTCATTTTCTCATTCCATTCCAAAATGTCTTAATTCCAGTTTAATATTAACATAATATTATAATTAAAAGTATCATAATTTACTGTATCTTAATGTTATGTTAACCACTGTCATCTATGTTGGTTTTCACAAGATAATCTTCAAGAAAGTATATTTTTCTATCGAAATTAACGGGTTATTTTTGTTTGGCGTTCAGATTGCGTTGCACATCGTTAAATGGTTTTCCTCTTAGCTAAAAATACATTTTCTCGACGCCACAGGCTCTCGATGTTTATTGGTATCAGCCAAAAACGTTTCCTAACCATACTCATACTTTCTCGAAAGAAAACTGATCAGTTTTTAACGAAATTTTAACAAAATTTCATAATTTCTATCTATTCTTGTAAAACTATAGGCAACCAAACATACATTAAAGAAAAAAATGCGGTAAAACAAAATACAGATTGATAACACATAGAAAAATATTTATTTCATCATCGTTATAAATAAAACAAGAAACGCGTAGAAATACTGACCTTGCTAAAAATATTCTCTTCAATCTGACAACTTTTCATTTTTTGAGTTTAAGCAGTGTGGGTGTGAACGTGATTGTGTGTGTGTGTGTGTAAATTTCGGGTGTAAGCATATAAATAATCTGGGTAAATAGATTCTCTAAGGTGTTACATGTGTCGTGTGTTGCCGAAACTGCCCTGGCCTGCTTGCGATGCGCCCTTGTTGAAGCCCATCTGTAGGTTTAGTTCTCCCTCGTGGGCGCGCAACTGCTCCTCGGTAAACGTACGCTCATTCTTCTCCGCCATCTTGGGCCCCAAGCTAGGTCCCTGCCATTCAGGGTGTTTTTGAGTCATACGACCAAGGGCGTATAGGGACAGCGCAACCTTTTTGATAAAAAGCTTCGGTTAGGCCTGAGAAATTCCGAATTGATAAACTTGCGGAATACCTGGGCAATGTTCCTCCTTTCAAACAGATCAGCAGTTTGGAAGATCTCTTCTTGAGGTACTCCGTACTTTTTCATGCCGTCCTGGAAACGCTGGATGTTTTCCATCAGCTGGAAGTTGGTGCCCTTGGCCTGGATCTTCTTGATGCAACCGGGCGTCAATTTGTTCATGAGGTTACACAACACGACGCCATCTTTAAGAACGTCCTCGAATGCACCGCTGGGGACGGGCTGTTCTAGGCAGTTGAAGATCCATTCCATGATCTCAGTTTCGAGTTCCTTGTTGCGTTTCTGTTTTTGTTAGGGTTAGTTAGAGATCGTTCGATTTTTGGTGCGTTTTGAGTACTTACGGCCATTTTAGGTGGATTTAGAAGTGGTGTGCAGTTAGAATGTGATGGAAATTATGAAAATCTACGGGCTTGGCGAGCGGCGAGCGTCGCGACGTGACTGAAACGATGGCGGGCGTCAGCGATGCCATTTATTTGGCTCTGGTCCGGTGCGTCCGTTGCGAGGGCGTCGTGCGTCTCGCCGAACAGATGCAGATTTTACACCCGAATCCAAATTCGAGTACTGAAATTATCCCACACTGGTCAATTTGTGAAATCTTGGCTATTTCCATTTCATGTATATTTTCTGGATGTTCTACGAAATCTGTTTATTGTTATAGAACGTCTCATGTTTGTTTGGGGAACTACTATTTTCGACATCTTCTAAGAGTTTACTTTTCGGGTATAATTATATATCAATCAGATTCTAGTGGCTACAATTCTAGGACTAGAAATTTCAGGGAAGAGTCTGTGAATATCATGATAAATGCCTTTTCAAACTCAACCTACTCACTGAACTCGGACAGAAGCCTTGTATTTCCAGATTTTTTTCTGGATACTGTGATAAGTATATCAACACATTTGAAGTGGTTTGTATTCTTTTTTGTCATGAATTGAAATCCACCTTTAACTCCAGTGCTATTGCGTTGATCAAGAATCAATAACTTTTGTTAAAGGAACTACTACCCGCCTTTTTTTCTTTTCCGCCTTTTTTCCTTCCCGCCTTTTTTTCTCTCCAGCCCTTTTTTGCTTCCCGCCTTTTTCCTTCCCGCCCTTTTTTCTTTCCCGCCTTTTTTTATCTTTCCCGCCTTTTTTTCCTTCCCGCCTTTTTATTTTCTTTCCCGCCTATTCTTTCCTTTATATTTTTTCTTTATAATCATCTAACTTATCCATAAAACATAAATAGAATCTATTTAAACATTCTATTTCTGTAATATCCGGTCATTTACTACACAGAAATCATCCCAGACATAAAATGATAAACCGCGACAGGAAAAAAGAATGTATAACTCAAGCCACTTATATTGCCCCAATGACATTTATATATTCGAACAGCTGAAATTACAGATGTGTTAATAAAATACGGTCATCCGTTTTTCATTCACAACTGCACGAATATGTTTTCCAAATGAACTGTAGGCGTTGGTGTTGCCTTCAATTGTGATCACAATCTGTCCGTCATAACAATAAATCTACTAATTTCACGTCGACTGATGTGGGAGACTGGCTTGCGAGGTGCTACAATAATTATTTATATCGTATATCAACTGCGGCGTATATTTTTCGGGATTGACACGTGTGAATTACGATTTAACGCGCGTGCGGTTTTGGCATGTTTCCAAAGAACTACAGCAAATTTCTGCTAGAAAATAAATTGGAACAATGAGGGTGTTATGTTTTAGAATTGTCATCGTTCTAGCTTTAGTAAAATACGGTATTATAACAATTCCAATAGAAGTTGAAAGCTCTAGTTGATAGATAACTGATAATTCTATAAATGTCTATCTAATTGTTATTGTTAATTGATACTGAATAAATTGATTTATAAAAAGCTTCCTAAAAATGCTCCAATGTTATATCCAGGTTGCTGGTAAACGTGACCCAGAACAAGAACGCGAAGCCCAAGAATGGATTGAACAGGTGACTGGTATGCGTTTTCCTCCCGGAATGGCCTACGAAGAAGTCCTGCGGGATGGCATTCTCCTCTGCAACCTGATGAACCGTCTTCAGCCAGGTATCATCCAAAAAGTGAACACCTCCGGCGGTGATTACAAAATGATGGACAATTTGAGCCAGTAAGTTTATTCCCTCACTTCATCAATAAAGTTGCTGGCTCCGTGCATGTTTTTTTTGTTTTTGTTTCGCCTCAACTTGCTCTAAATAAATCATCCGAAGCTGGGGGGGTCGATCAGGAGCGCAGAAAAGCGAGATAGTAACCGTGTTTAGTTCCGCCTTCTATCTGTTAGAGCGCTGCTTGTTCTATATTCATCTCCCTCCATCTTTTCTAACCAAATCATCATAGAACGTTCTCTCTTGCGATGCTTATACTTTCGCTATAGGTAGTACTACGATTGGTCCAGATTGCACTCGGATGCTGCCGATTAGAATTCCCCGGAGAGGATCCGCCAGCACCGAGAAACAAAGGAACAAGGATCATCAACTAGTGCAAATGGTAAATTGGCGACCAGGAGAGCAGAAGTAGTACTAGGTCGAGGGAAAGCACGCGTCCGCTCTTAAATCATTTCGTTTAACCATACGTGCGACATCTCTTATTCAAACTAAAAATTACTTTAAAACTAACGCTGAAACAGTTTTCTCTTTCTTTGTTCGTCTGTAAATTAATTTCGTCATTCAATCATGGATCACATTCAATCCTCCATGTTTTTTTACCATTTTTCAGATTCCAGAAAGCTTGCGTGAAATATGGCGTCCCTGACGTGGACCTCTTTCAGACTACAGACCTGTGGGACATGAAGAACATTGCACTGGTTACAACAACGATTTTCGCCATTGGTCGCACTGCTTACAAGCACCCTGAATGGAGAGGTCCCTTCCTAGGACCACGTCCTTCCGAAGAACATCGACGAGATTTCACTGAGGAACAATTGCGTGCCGGTGAAGCCATTATTGGCTTACAGGCCGGTACCAATAAAGGAGCCACGCAATCGGGGCAAAACTTTGGCGCCTCGCGTAAAATTATCTTTGGAAAGTAATTTCTTATTGAGCCAAGTACAAAAATTAGAAATTTTAACGAATTAATGTTAGTAAAAATGTTTCTAACTTATAAAGTATTCTTCGTTACTAATTATTTTTATTTATGCAACTGAAAAAAAATATATAATAAAGAAATTTAACAAAAAATGACTTCTTAAAAACCCAAATTGTTCAGAAATATAGCTTTGAACAGGGCAAAATACAAAAAAAAACTTAGCATAATCAATTATATATTTCTTAAGACAAATATTATAACCTAAATTTCATCATAGATCTGACCTAACTTACTTGCTTACCTAGCTTTTACTTCTTCCTACCACCACGTTCCTTAACCTGCAACTGAATAACAGCCCCGGCAACAACATTGTAATATGCAAGAGTGTTCTGATCCTTAAAGAACATCCCTTCGTACAGCAACTTCTGTTTAGCCGGAGGCATGTTACACTCCTCTTGAATCTTCGCCTTCAGAGCCGACACAGCATCGGCGAGTGGTAGAGTGAGAGCCAAAGTCTGTCCAGACAACTTCCATTCCGTCTTCTCAGGAGCTATTGGAATATTAACTTTCACTGAAACGCTGCTTGGATTCTTCGCCAGGAATAACTCTTCGGGAATGAGCGAGTCTTCATTACGGGCCTTCTTCGAGGCTGGTTCTTCCTCAAGTTGAGTTTCACTTGGATGTTTCATAGGCATACCCATAGGTGGTGCCATTGACGGGGGTAGGGGTGTGACAAAGCCTGCCATTGGTGGAGGACCAGCCACTTAAATAATAACATTTTTCATTTAAGAGAAACGTGTTTACCTTCCTTTACGATGAAGTAGTTTTTATGTAACAAAATCTTACTCATAAGTGGAGGAGGTCTCATCTGAGCCATAGGTGGCGCTGGCATCATCATAATCGACTGGGTTGGCATCAAAGTAGGTGTCGCTTGAACTGGTATAGTCATAGGTGGCGGTTGTTGAATCTGCGGCGGTGGTGGTTTCACTGGCTGTAAAACATCGATGAATCCGCATAAAAACGTCAAAAATATGATATACTTACAATAGGATTAGGATTAGCCTGTGGCTTAGCACTAATAACAGCCCCAACCATCTTTCTTCCAAGATTCTTCGGCCCAATCTTCTCCTTTTCTTCGTCAGGCAACAAGCCTTTAACCTTGTGAATTTGATGAATCTGATCCTCCAGAGTGATATTCGCACGTGCAGCACGCGTCGCCGCCTCCACACTCGACGTATGCCCATCCCAGGTGACCTTCTCATCTTTGCGAGTCTCCTCTTCGCCGATCTTCTTACCAATCGCAGTTTCCTCATCGCCTACACCGAAAATATCCGTTCTCCTTTCAGCCAAAAGCTTCAGACTAGCATCGATGGCTGACCCATGCGCATAGACAGTATCCTGATTGATTTTATCCACAATATGTTTATCGCGTTGCTCCACCCATCTTGGATCGAGAAGACCAATGCGCATATGCTCTTGAACTTTCGACGCCGGAATACGCTCACCGTTAATCGGCGAGATGAGATAATCGTCGCCAACGGTAGGCCTGGCAACTTTGACCGCCTGTTTCGGATCGTACTTCTTCACAACCACCTTATCCAACGCCGGTGGTAACATCGGCTGCAGTGTAGGTTGTCGTGGTTCATCCTCCTCACCGGAACTCTCTTCATCCATATCCTGCAGACGATTGTCATCCTTGTCGGCTTTACGCGTGCGGTCCTCCATTGAACTAAGGCCTTGGTCGCCATCCTCTTCATCGCTTTCGAGCTGCATCTCAATATCTTCACCCTCCTCCATCCGTTCTTGGATGAGAATTCGAGCACCAACTTCCTCAGGTGTTGTCGGCGGTGGGAAATTACCAATCTCGAAAGGTTGATAGTCCACAGTCTCAACGACGACAAAGTCATGCCAGTCGATTTGAGCGTAAGCAACGCGTTCACGTTCGAGGATCTCTTCTTCGCGGGCACGTTGCGCTTCTTGATAGCGCTGCCATTCTGCGCGGTATTTGATCAAATCTAACACCGCCTGACTGCTGGACATTTCCTCGCGTAGTTTCGGCTGCAGACTTTTTGGTGGAATCAACACTTTCGTGTATTGCTCCAGCAATTTGGTGAAATATTGGAAGAGCGAGTGTTGGGGTCGGAGAAAATCGAATTGGAAATTGCGCTGCTCGCGATTCATGAGCTGTGTGAGGAATTGACGGCCATTACGGGCGACGAATTGTGCTGTTAGTTTCACAATATCCCTGTGGAAACAAATGCGTTGATCCCGTACATGGTTAATTTTTATTATTGCTTTATTATTGCATATTATTTATTGCAATCAGTAATTTTAGTTGGGACCGGATTTGGCCAGGTTAGATTTGATTATTTCAGATGTATAAGATTTATTTAGATAAGGAAAAGTAAAGTTAGCATAGTTAAAGTCAAAAAAGCTAGATTAGGTACAGTTCGGTATGGTTAGGCCATTGATTGTCTGTTTAATGTCCTAAATTCATTTAAAGATAAACAAATTTAATTGATACCAGCAAAATTAAGGTTAGATGAAAAGAAAACAACTAAACTTTAGTAGAGAACTTTTATATCTCGCTAGAATAAGAAAGTGTAAGCATCTTATCAAATGTTTTGAAACATTGTTTTATGTTACGTGTACAGAATTCATCAGAAGTTAATGTTTAGAAAAATTCTAACATTAATTGCCAGAAGATGGTGATTCTAGCTCAAGTTGTTCGAGTGAATATAATCATGATTTTCAACATAATTGTTCCTCGCAGCACAGTAATTTTAATAGTAAACTAAATTTAAAAAAAAGTATCAATAAAACTTACAAATCCAAAGCAGAAATCGATGGAGGATCAGCAATAAACTCAAATTCAGCAGGTGGATCCTTAGGTACGAAAGGTTGCTCCACCGACTTCAAGATTTCCTGCTGTTTCTGCTGAGACGAATTCACAGAAAGTTTGGCAATAGATTGTGAAATTTGTGAAGGTTCATTTGCTAAAATAAAAAATGTATTAATATCAAAACAATTTCTCTTACACAAGAAAAAAAAAAGAATTGCTCAGGTTTCGCATTCTCTAAGATGTAAGTCATAATACTCAAAGCAGTTTTTAAGTGCCGAATATTCATATTAGGCTAAATATCATCATTTGTTCAATAAAACTTCAATTTCATAGCATTCAAAAATACAATAAACGGATCTAACCTAAAAAAATAAACAAAATTTGCAACTACTTACCTTTTCCTTCACGAAACTCATTGACTTTGTGCTGATAATAAGCATGGTATGGATCTCCGACACTAAGAAAGTTAAACTTGGGATTGCCCAGTTCATTTTGGCGAATTCTCGCCTCGAATTCCGGTCCATTGCGTGCCACAAAGCTCGCAGTTTTGTCGACAATGTCTTAAAACAACGCTAAGGAAAACAAAACGCCGAACTTGAGTATGCCCATATGGTTCTGGTTAAATGAATGCAAATCATTATGATTCCAGCCAAAAAGATGCACATCATTATGCTTCCGGCCTAAGAAATGCCAAAGAAATCATTTCGATGTTTTCAGCAAAAAGGATACTCCTCACCTCTGGTGGTGGATAAATTATTCCCACGACTGGATTTATGGGCCCGGGATCGTTTACGTTCTCGTTATTTCCATTGGGTTGCGCTGCGAGTGGATTCATCACGTCCAACGCAGGCATTTTGATGAGTTTCGTTTAAAACTCTGTTAAAAATGGTTTAAATTTTTCAAACACAAAATGTTCTGCAAACAAAACGTACTACAACGACGTCCAAAGACTCATAACCTAAAATTTTTGGCTTGTGCAAGTGGTACAAATTCGTAAGTAATTGTATTCGCCTACAGCGCCCTCTGTAGGCGAAGATGGCTAGAAATTCAGGGGCAGACCAATTTTAGATATTTTCAGTGGGGACCCTTTAGTTTTTCAGATTTCCTCAATTTTCCTCAATTTGGTTGCGTTGCAAGTGGATTCATCACATCCAACGCAAGCATTTTGATGAGTTTCGTTTAAAACTCTGGTTGAAATTGTTTAAATTCTTCAATAAGTAAAGGTTCTTTAGCAAAATAGCGTCCTACAACGATGTTCAAAGACTTATAATCTGAAAATTTTGCCTTGTGTAACTTCTGCAAACTCGTAAGTTCCTATTCGCCGACAGAGGACGCTAATCGGCACCAAATTCAGAGGCGGAACAATTTTAAATATTTTTGTAGGGTCCTATTATTTTTTCAGATTTCCTCATATCATCAGCAGAATTAGTACGCAATTGAACTTGTTTCTCTTTCTCTTGTTATGACCTTATAGCTTTAACTATTGATTCAAAAAAATTTAAACAATTTAAATTAAAAAAAAAAAGTAATTAAACTATAATTAAGAAATTAATTACCTTCCCAGATGCTAAAACACGGAAATCGTCAAATAATTTTCTTCGAAAACTCCAATGATTAATGAATGTAACATAATGAAACTTTTTTAACCTACAAACACATTACTCTCATTGATTGTAGGTTATTTTGTTTCATTATTATTTGGTTGTTTTGTGACTTCATTCTACAGAAATTAAATAAATGCGTTTTCAATTTACGTTGTAATATGAGATTTGCAATGTACCGTTACAAAACGTATAACAGATGCACCAACTTTCTTATTCATTAACATAAATGATCCTGACAATGATTGGAAGTTAACCTAAATCAATCAATCAACCTTTATATTTAACCTAAAGAACATTACTATTGATAGAAGACATGCTTTATCTATTTTATCAAGAGTTATTCATCATCTGAGATAATATTCTGTTAGTTTCATCTCGATTGGGACTAGTCAAAAATTGGTCCAAAATTGCATTTTGAAAATGAATATTTTTGAAAATAACTCGAGAACGACAAAATCGACCCTCATATATTAAGGCATTTTCTGAATCAGCGCGTTCCGTTCTATAAGATAGCATAGTTTGAGATCCATCTGAGAACAATTAGATAGAAAATTGTGACGATATAATGAAATTTCGTCAAGGGGTAAGTATTAAAAAATTTCAAAATCTGAAAAATCAAAATATCTCGGAAACTATTTGAGTTATAGTGCCCATATTTTCAGAGAGCACGCCAAAACTATCTAAGATAATACCCTGTAAGTTTCATCCCGATCGGAGTTAGTCAAAAATTGGTTCAAAGTTGCATTTTGAAAATGGATATTTTCGAAAATATCTCGAGAACGACATAATCGACTAAAAACGTTCTAAACATATGAATATGTTTTAGCAATTGTAGTAAGTATGTTTTAGCAATTTTTCCAGAAGTTATTGAAATTAAACAAGGTTATGCATGTTTTTCATCCATTGAATTGCACAAGTCAGCTTAATTTTCAATAGTAAATCAATAAATCTCTAGACAATCAGGAATTAATGATGCTTTACCGATAAATTACTGATACATCTTTCAATTATGAAAGTTTACGATTCAGAATGAACAAAAATGTATAAATGCCATTGAAATAAATACGAATTGTTCTGTGTTTTTGATGGAAAGTCTCTGAGTTTATCAAAGACAACTTCTCGTAATGGAATCAGTGCGTTTTAAGATTGATACTAAACAATTTCCTATCAATTATGTTGGAGGAAAACAAACACAAATGCCTAAGAAGAGTGGTAAAATCGGTGAGCGATTAAGACGATACTAAACGTCAGAAAGAAAAGAAAGCGTAATAAATTATGCATTAGTTAAATTAGAGAAATCTGCTTCACATATTTAGGATGCCATAAATGGTATAGAAAATATCAAGGTGAAAAAGGAAACGTTTCGTTTTTGTCTTTCGATTCATAGCTTCTTGTAAATTAATCGGATCGTGAAAAATTGCCATACGAAGTGGAAGTGCTGTAATTAAACCTTAATTACTTTTAGATAGCGCCCGTGACAGGTGTTCAAACAGTGGTCTTGATTGTAAAGATTTGCAAGCATCGAAAGCATTGGAAAACGTGTATAAATGGGAAATAGTGTGGATACGTGTTCTCATTATTGGTTTTTTCCACTTGGCTGGTCTCTATGGTGCTACATTGCGAAATGAAGCCAAGTGGCAAAGTCAGATATTTGGTAATTTTCATTTTAGTACATTAGAAAACTAGTAAAACCGAAATAAATTGGTTGAAAGAATCATTTGTTAAAAGAATCACTTGTTGATCAAATATATTGATATCTTTAAGTGCAAACACACAATTTACTGTAATTTGAGTTTGCTGAGAAGTTCTTTATAAAATCCAGAGATATTTGTTTGTTTTAAGGTCGTATAATTGCAGTATTATCAAGTTATTCCGTAACAGCAGGTGCACATCGTCTTTGGAGTCATCGCTCTTACCAAGCGAATGCTGCCTATCAAATTCTTTTAATGATTCTGATGAGTTTTATCTACCAGAATAGTATATACGTCTGGGCTCGTGATCATCGTGTGCATCATCGGTTTTCTGAGACTGATGCCGATCCTCATAATGCCAAACGAGGTAAAATTTAAGCTATTCGAATTGAAATTAACCTAATTGAAGTTCCACTGAAATATAATCTGAAAAATATCGCCTTGACAATCAAATTTGACAAGATGTGCAGCTTCATTTAAGTTTTTATATTGTTTAGAATGATCAGATATATTCGAGAGTATCAAATTCGATCTTCTATCGCAATCGGCGATTGCCGTCGCGTGTTTGATGTACAGATATCGTGGGCATGATGATTCTTCATCAAAAGTGTTCCTCGATAAAATATGCCCTGATAAAATGGAAGAATTTTGAGTTTTGATCTGAACTGGTTTCTTCTCGGCGATTTCCGACGCGTGTTTGATGTACAGAGAACGTGAGCATGATGATTCTTCATCAAAATGTCCTTCGATAAAATATGCCCTGATAAAATGCAAGAATTTCGATTTTTGCTCTGAGCTTTTTTCTTTTCCAAATTGAGCAAAACAAAACCCAAAACATCACTCATAAGATGATTTAACTTTGAGCAGTGCTTCCCAACGTGGCACAGGGTAATTGTTAACATGGACACTTCGAAAATTGACTGACCTTTCCGGGAGGAGTATCCCCCTTTGACATGGGACAAAAAATGCATCTTGATTCATACTTTTCATGATATAGAAGAGCAAAAGAAAACAAATTTCGGTATGGGAAGAGGGGCTAAATAATTTCGACGAAATAAGTCCTGATAAAAGACGAATTGGAAACTTCTCCCTTGTGATAATAAGTTTTTACTCTCCACAAAATCCCATCTATTTTTCCGAAGCGCCCTCAATATGCGAATAACTTGAAAATCTTTTCATTCACACTATCTAAAATGTGTCCTATTTTTGTCGGCATTGTTTAAAATCTTTCGACACGCTCATGTGTTGTGTGCTTCTAAATCCAGTTGGAGGCATTATCATTTTCTGCATTCTTTCGGTCATGTTCGCTACAGTCAGGGCTTGAATCATTCAATTTCATAACGAATCAGGGCATTAATAACGTCTCAGGACATTTCGATGGAGGATCATAGGTAATTTCGACGAAACATGCCCTGAAAAAAAAACGAATTGACAACTTCCCTTTGTGATAATTAGTCTTTACTCTCCATAAAATCTCATGTATTACATATTCGGGGCGCACCGAAAAAAAAGTTTTAAAAATTCAAATATATAGATAAACAATGTAAATGAAACTTTACTAATTTAATCGCCTATAGAACCTATGAAAGGCGTCAATAACTTTCGAAAAACAAGCATTCCATTAAGTACTCATGAAATCAATTTAGCTTAATTTTATGAGTACTGAATGGAACCTATTAAAGCACCTATGGTATAAACACTTGCATTAGGTTTCTTCTTCAGTCACGTCGGCTGGCTGATGGTAAAAAAGCATCCGGATGTGCGACGCAAAGGCGCAACTGTGGACATGACCGACTTAGAGGCGAATCCGATCGTCATGTTCCAGCACAGGTGAGTGAGAGAGCGAGCGCTTTTGCATCATGCACCATCATGCAAATAAACGTATGCAAATAAATATCGTTGAAATACGGGCGTGTTTTGCGATGCATCGTTTCGCTGACAAATTGGCGACATTCATTCAAGCGCATAGATTGCATTTGCAATCAAGAAACGCGTGCGAAAGGTGTCGTTTTTCTTCGATAATGATTTTGCAATTTTGTTGCGATGCAAATTTTGCTAATAAGCGTTTAACAAAATGTACATCGGCGCTGGATATAGCTAGGTCAAGTATCGTTGAGAGTTTTCCTTGTGAATTGCAGGCACTATCACAAGATAATTTTCCTGAATTGCTTCGTGATTATGATGTTTGTGCCCTGGTATTTTTGGAATGAAAGTCTTCATGTGGCGTTCTTCTATATGACAGCGTATCGTCTACTTGTCATTTTGAATTGTACGTGGGGGATAAATAGTTTGGCTCATATGTATGGATACAAACCATATGATAAGTGAGTGAACACTCGAATATGTTTCCTAAATGTATTTTTACAACTATAACCGTAACCCACAGAAATATTGGTCCGGTAGAAAACTCCCTAATGTCCTACCTCACGTTCGGGGAAGGTTTCCACAACTATCATCACACTTTTCCTTACGACTATAAAGCCGGGGAGTACTCAACCGATGGAAGAAACACAACGACGAAATTCATCGATTTCTTCGCTAAACTCGGCTGGGTTTGGAATAGGAAAGTTGCGAATGTAAGAGCTATCCAAGAAAGGAAACAACTAGGCGATGGCTTCGACAATCATGAACGGGGAATAACAAAACCAATTTGGGATACAGGACGTATCGTTTTTATGTGCTTTTTGTACGGTTACATTATTTAAATTTTGACTTCTTTCACAAAAACAAAGGTTAATGATCCTTAATATTGTATAATAAAGTTTAGCGTTTTTCAAACTTGGCGTGGGTAGCACGAGCGTCCCGTAATTACTGAATAAAGGACGTTTCTTTAGGTTATTAATGGACCTGACGGTCCCATTGAGGCATTACTATATATGAATGGTCCCCTAGGGACATTACTAGCAATAGAAGGACCCCAATAGAGTGACCCTCTATTGGGGGACACCTTGATTCGGTAATGGGCAGGGGAGAGAGAACCCTTAGGGCATTATATGGCTACGAGAGATACGACTACGAGTTCCATGAGATATTACTGGACAGGTCTTATCGGGTCTTCTTCTCTAACGTCCCGAAGCTAAAGTGGCGATTGTGGAACCTCCAGATCCTAAGAGGTCTTACAAATGGAAGATAGTGCGGCCCAATGTGATGCTGTTGTCTCTACTCCATCTTGGAGCGGTTTATGGGTTTTACTTGACGTTGACCTTTCCACAACATGGTTATCTATCTAGTGGTATCTGTAAATGTATCGCAGTGTCTAGTAGTTATGGTATCACAGCTGGGGCACATCGTTTATGGACCCGTAGATCCTACCAAGCTTCGTTTGCAGCTTTTATTCAAAAAACGGACATCAGTAGACCTAATATTATCATCATAGCATAATATTATTAAAGTTAAAACCCGTAAATTTACAGTTACAATAATATTGCTAGAATTGCGCTTGAAATTAACATTATAACTCGATTACCTACTTGAAAATTCAAAAAAAAACCTATTACACTAGTCACGGGGAAGTCAATTGTGATTGAATGATGAATTAAGTAACGGTCGTGCGATTTACGGAAGTTGATTATGCCCCTGAACCGCGCCAATACGTTAAAAATAATAATAATACGACGCATAATCATGGCGACGCGACCTAAAACCGACTTAAGTGACTGACTGACTTCCATACGGCACAAGCGTAATGAGGACTGTAATTTTTCACATCAATGACAAAGCTAGTTGCATTGCGTCTTTCTCTTTCCCACTTTCCCTATGTTGTAAGTCATTTCTGTCGAGGTACAACAAAAATATTTTAATTGTCGTCGCTTTCTAGCACTTAATTAAGTATTTAAGGACTTGAAAGTAATTGTATTTGATAATTTGAGTGGTAATTATCTATCATGCGTCAATAGACGACAATAGACGGCACTAATCAATGGATAATCAGAAAAAATGAATGTGAAAGTAACGTCGCTTAAGTCAGTTTAAGATGGCCGACTTTAAGTCAATAGCCTTCCAATACGTATGCAAATCAGTGCAATAAATGCATTTCCTAAAGGACAGGATGCCAATTATTAATACAATGCACAATTAATTTAGTTATTGCAAAATCTAGAACATGGCGAGTCGATAAAACACCAGGGAGACGTTAATTGGTCTTTACTTCTCTGCTGGTTCTTGTTCTTGTTCAGTCATCTTCTCCGGTCTTCTTCTCTAACGTCTTGAAGCTAAAATGGCGATTGTGGAACCTCCAGATGCTAAGAGGTCTTATAAATGGGAGATAGTGTGGCCCAATGTGATCCTGTTGTCTGTACTGCATCTTGGAGCGCTTTATGGGTTTTATTTGAGGCTAACCTCTCCACATCATGGGTATCTATCTAGTGGTGTCTGTAAATGTATCGCAGTCGCTAGTACTTATGGTATCACAGCCGGGGCACATCGTTTATGGACCCATAGATCCTACCAAGCTTCGTATGCAGCTCAGATTGTACTGATGTTCATGGCGACTCTGACGTATCAGAACAGTGTCTATACGTGGGCGAGGGATCATCGTATGCATCATAGGTACTCGGAGACCGATGCGGATCCACATAATGCCAAGCGTGGTATGTTCTTCGCGCATGTTGGTTGGCTGTGCGTGCGCAAGCATCCGGAGGTGAAATCGAAAGGCGCCAACGTCGATATGAGCGACCTGCGGGCCAATCCCATCGTTATGTTGCAGCACCGTCACTATGGCAAACTGGTGCTGCTAATTGCCGTCATAATGCCCATCGCCATCGAGCGGTTGCTCATCGGTGTGCCGTGGCGGGAAACTATTTTCATCTATACCATCTATCGATATGTCGTGTCGGTGAACACCACTTGGTGCATCAACAGTTTGGCGCACTGGCACGGGTACAAGCCTTACGACAAGTAAGTCTATTCATACATTTACAAAACATCATAAAAGCACCAAGAGACGATGATATAAAGCTTTGACCTCAAAAGGTGTTGCAAAAGTTGGCTTATGTATACAAGGGTCATGAAAGTGCGGAAGACCTAAAAACCTACAAAAGAACTTTCTCACAGACGGTCTTCATTGACCTCTGAACAAAAACTTTTAGTATTTTGAGGTCTTTAAATCTTTAGACGTTAAATTTTTACCCTGGAGATCTGGAGTATTTAGATCTGGTGTCTTTAGATTGTTAGACTGCAGATTTTTAGTCTTTAGATCTTTAGTCTTTAGATATCTAGTCTACCAATAACAAAATTCCATTTTTAGAAGCATAGGACCAACAGAAAACCATTTAATGAAGCTCATAGGAATGGGCGAAGGTTTCCACAACTATCACCACACATACCCATGGGACTACAAAGCATCTGAGTTTGGGAACGACTGTCGGAACTCCACAACCATCTTCATCGACCTCCTAGCTGCGTTTGGCCTAGTCTGGGGCCGAAAAACGGTACCAAACCAAGCCATCGATCAGAAAGTCGTCAAGTCCGGCGACCCCACAGTCCGGGACTCACACATGACCCACGACGGAATAAAGAAATCCATGTGGAACATCATCTACTTCCTCACCGCGACCGGTTACGTGATAATAATGTAAACGTCTGTACAAATCGGATCTAGAAGGGACATAAACGTAGTAGAAAACAATGGCCGTAATGACCTCCTCTGAACTTGATTGACATTTCAGGTTCCATTGGAATAGTTTAACGGTCCACTTTTAAATAGTTTAGGAAACAAAGGATAGAATTTACATTTAATGATAATCATTTGATGATAATCAAAATCGTTTTACGTCGTTTGTGTCCTATATATAAATGCAGTTTACCAACATAGATTTGTAGTCGTGTATCGACCTCCCAAGATGAAAATCGAATCACTCGACACCGATCAGATCTCGATGGAAGAGGTCGCCATGCCGGGTGCTAAATTAATAAACATACTAGAGTGTGACAACAATAAGAATCTGACGAATGGGGATATTAAACAGCGAAAGAATCTGCTAGTACACAATGGGATCACAGAAGATGTGATTAACCATAATTTAGAACACTTTCTAATCGTCCCACAGACAGAATCTAGGAATAAAGAAGAGGAGGATGTGGAAGAGAATAAGGTCTACAAATGGGAAATTGCTTGGGTTAACGTCTTTCTTCTGGGGGCACTTCATCTTTCAGCGGTTTATGGGTTCTATCTAAAGTTTTATAGTGTCAATCACTGGACTTTTGGTTCAATTGTTGGTAAGTAATACGTTTTCCATTTCTCTTGATCCTGTATAGGTTCTACATTCTGGATATGTAGGTTCTAGATCATAGAAATCCACGGTTTTCTTTTGAATACACCCAATCAGACTGATGTCTTTCGATTCCTAGAGTAGGAGTTCCAGCCCAAGTTAGTTATCTAGTGTTCCACCTTCTTAATTTTTTAAGCCATATAAAAATGTTCCATGGGACCTTCCATGTCCACTTGTGGGTCTCTGCGGAGGATACCCTATGACCTCGAGGGTTGGTCAGAAGTCTCTTTCCCACGTTCATTCGTAAATCACCAAGGGGTATCCAATTTTCATTCCTGGGTCATTACGGAGGACCTCCACCCTTGTTTATTGTGGGGAAAGAGTCCTCTTCCCGTGTCCATTCGTAAATCGCCAAGGGGGATCCCATGTTCATTCCTGGGTCACCACGGAGGATCTCCACCCTTGTTTATTATCGGGAAAGTGTCCTCTTCCCGTGTCCATTCGTAAATCGCCAAGGGGAATCCCATGTCCATTCCTGGGTCACCACGGAGGACATCCACCCTTGTTCATTATCGGGAAAGAGTCTTCTTCCCGTGCCCATTCGTAAATCGCCAAGGGAAATCCCATGTTCATTCCTGGGTCACCACGGAAAACTTCCACCCTTGTTCATTGTCGGGAAAGAGTCCTCTTCCCGTGTCCATTCGTAACACGCCAAGAGGTAGCTCATGTTCATTCCTGACTCCTCACGGGGGATCTCGTCCCTTGCTCATAGTTTATTCGTCATAAAAAAACGGTCCAGGGTAGTGATGGCGAACCTATGACACCTACAGTTTCTGACCGACTTTAATTTTTGACGGACAGTCTTGTTTGAGAGGCCTTCATGGGGCATATAAAAAAATTGACGGAGGGTCTGCCATGGACATTGGTCCTACTACCGGTACCTACTATTACATCAAATATTAAGAATATGTCAACCACGACTTCTAATACGCAATTACTGGTCTAGGGCTAAGGTGAGTGATCTTTAATATCAGGGTCTTTACTGGGTAGTCCCCCAATGGACTCAAGCCTTGCTTCAAAGAGGAGGTCCTCTTTTAGGCTGGACTCACACCCCCTTTGGCTAAGAATACCTTGGGCCAACTATATTTAGAGTCTAAGGTTCCCTATCCCTTGTCTAGGCCATACCAAAGGGAGCCACCGATCTACTAGGGTGGTAGGACTCTAAATCTATTAAACCAAATTCTTTTCAGTAAAAATTATGGCCTTGGCCTCATCAATTGGTATAACTGGAGGAGCTCATCGTCTATGGACGCATAAATCATACAAAGCCAACTACCCTCTACAATGCCTCCTTATGTTCATGGCCACCATGACATACCAAAACAGTATCTATATATGGGCCCGGGATCATCGTCTCCATCACAAATGCAGCGAAACTGACGGAGATCCCCACAATGCCAAGCGAGGTTTCTTCTTCAGTCATATGGGCTGGCTCATGCTGAAAAAGCATCCAGAGGTCAAGAGGCAAGGCAAAACCATAGATATGAGTGATCTGAAGGCAAACCCCATAGTCATGTTTCAACATAAGTATGTCCCCTTGTTTTAGTTGTGACTCCATGTATTTTACTTACCAATTATCTGTACAACCAAACCATTACAGATACTACTATCCACTAGTCCTCCTCTGCGCTGGAGTCCTCCCCTTTTCCGTGACATATTTCACGGGGTTCCCATGGCATGAGGCGTTCTTTATAGTAGTATGTTACAAATACGTCCTCTCAGTTAACCTCACATGGTGTATCAACAGTTTGGCCCATATATATGGGCAAAAACCCTATGACAAGTAAGTATATTTATGGGATTTCTTATGGCATCTCCAATAAAACCTTTTCTAAATTAATAAAAATTTAACAGAGGCATTGGACCAACTGAATCTCAAGTCATGAGATATCTAGGCTTCGGTGAGGGTTTCCATAACTACCACCACACATTCCCATGGGATTACAAAGCAGCAGAGTTCGGAAATGACGTGCGGAATCCCACGACAACTTTCATAGACTTCTTCGCATGGTTGGGATGGGCATATGATCTGCGTGTAGCCAATCAGGAAGTCATAGATAAACGCTGTGAACGGACAGGGGGACCAGGTCGGGAATACCATATGATGAAAGAGAACCCTGACCGGACTTTCCATAACATTGCATCTTTCCTGGTACTTGCTTTATATATTTACATCGTCTGAACTGCCCTCTAATCTATATGATTTGCAATATTTAACATAAATCTCTTCATCATTTGAACAATAATAGCATCAACTAGTGACATCAAATAGTAATTCAACAAAGAACATGAAAACAACCTAAATTACTTCCCCATAAACATCCATTAACTAAGGTTACTTATGGTTTTTATAAATTTTATCAACTACAAACATATATTGTAAGTGTTTACTTAGTTTTTAAGTGCGTTATTAAGTTGTATACGAATCTAATAAAATATTATAATTATCTGTGAGTTTCACTTATCCTCTCCTATTCCGTTGTATATTTTATGGAATTTTCATGGCATTAGGCGTTCTTTATAGTCGTTTCGACAAATACGTCCTCTCCGTTAACCTAACATGGTGTATCAACAGTTTGTCCCATATATATATGGACATAAACACCATGACAAGTCAGAAGCTTTATGGGATTTGTTATGGTAACCAACATACAACCTGTGATGAATTAATTTAACCTCTCAAAGGCATTGGATCAACTGAATCTCAAGTGATGAGATATGTAGGCTTCGGTGAAGGTTTCCATAACTACCACCACACATTTCCATAGGATTACAAACTAGCTTTATATATTTACATCGTCTGAACTGTCATATCCTACATAATTCGCACTACTAAACCAATAATATCATCATTGCAACAATAATAACAGCAGCTAAATAGTAATTCAACAAATAACATGAAAACAACCTAAATTGCATCCCCATAAACATTCGTTCACTAAGAATACTTATGGTTTTTATCAATTTTATCAACTACAAACATATATTGTAAGTATTTACTTAGTTTTTAAGTGCGTTATTAAGTTGTATACGAATCTAATAAAATATTATATTTATCTGTGAGTTTCACTTATACTTGTTGAAGTTTAAGTTTTTATCACTTTGTTAGTTTTGATTGGCTATGGAAAACAAGTTCACCCGTTTTGTTTATCTTGTTTTGTAATGCTATGCATTAAAGTCAGTCGGTACGGAGGTGCAGTAAAAGGCACACAACTTATTTATTTCTCAGATTCAAGTTTCATTTTCAACAATACTTTCCCGCATTTATTAGCATTATTTAAAGTTGCATGCTGCGGTTTATCATGCAAGTGAAATTAAATCAATTTGTTCCAGTGCTTGACCAGCACGCTCGTCACAAAGCGCCAATTGATGTAATGCACTATGTCTCGTGCTAATCGTGCTAATCGCGCTAATCGCAAGCTACTTAAGAGAAAGCTACCACGCTATCAAACATCATAATGTGTTTTTATCTCCTTAACTGCTCAACATATACTTTAATTACTGCTATTTCTGCAACGCTGCATACAATTTATGGTAGGCTCGTTAATTTTACATGCAATATACGCATAAATTCGCTAAGTGTGTGCAATTATAAAATATTCAATCATTTTATAGGATATTATATAAGAGTTATTTCATTTATTAGTCAATAAGGAGATTATTTTTCGTCTTTTCCTTCAACTTCCTCTTCATCTTTATCTTTTAATAAAAAAAATGAAATTGTTTGGAGAATTTGTGAAATTTTGTCACTTTCAGAATAGCTTAAATTCCGCTGTTGATTTTATAGCCTTGCCATATATGGTTAAATGTTTAACAGTGAGATATATTCTTATTCATAAAGAAATCCCATAAATGTTGCTTTCTTGAAATTTTATAGATTATTCAAAGTATCCTTTTCTGGATTGAATAGTGTTTCCTATTTACCAAAAGTTGAAGCACAATTACCAGGTCAAAAACCCCTTTTTGGGAATACTTTTAATACATAACTATTATTAGTTAATTACAAATCTAATCAAGAATATTTTCGGAAAATATCAAGTCGAGAGTTGCAGTACTTACGAAGTTATAACTCATAAAGCTAAAAATTGTATTCATATATTTGAATGTGTTTTTCCCGGAACATCGTCTTTCGATTTTGCGTACACGATTGAGAAAATTCTACCAAATCGATTTGTTTAAGCGATGGTTCATTTGATAGATAAATAAATTTTCTAGAATATGACGGTAATTGTTTTTTGAAGACGTATATATTTACATATCTTTTTTGTATTTTAAACCGATTTTTTGTGCGAAACATGCCTTTTAAATACAAAATCCGTATAAATATATATAATTTTAAAATTTTCTGGAAAAAACTCAACATCATATTCAAGCTAGTTTAATGAGCTTTACAAAAACTTGTAGGATTTTTATTTCAGATCAAAATTATGGTCGATAGAATGAACATAGCTGAGTGTTTTCATGAGACAATACGTTCCATCAATTTTGAGTAATATAACGTGTTTTTCATTTTGTGTAATAAATTTAAAACGATATATGTTTAAAGCTCATTTGAAGTTGTAATTTTTACAGAAATAAACAAATTCCCTACAGACTAAGTAACGGACAAACTGAATCAATATTTTTACGCAAAATTGCAAATAAAACTGTAAAATACAACAGAAATACAACTATAAATGAAAACATTAAATTTCAATAAGCATTGCCTATATTCTGTGTTCATTATACTTTGTTTTAACAAAACTTATTATACTATTAATATCAATAGAATGTAACGAAAACCTAGATTTGATTAAGATCGGTCTACTCTAAAGTGCTGTGGATTTCATATTTTGTCTACCTTTCGACTACAACTTCCTTTCTCCCCTAGATCAATAGACATATCTACAGAACTTGAAGAACTATGAAAAGACATTGCTATGATTATCAATAGATAAAAAGAAAAAACATGATAAGCATTGCCATGAATTACCATTGCCACGGTATGTAGGTATCATATAATCATAAATATGGAAATATAAGCAATTCACTGGTAGTCGACGCTAACAAGAAATACAATTAAATAACTACAGGAATCAAACTGCAAACTGCAGAGCAACAGAAAAAAAGAAGATATGTGCTGCAAGTGGCAAGGTGACAGTGGGAGTGACGCGAAAGGCATCCGATCTGTCTGGGGCCTGGGTCACGGTTAAATACCCGGTGTTTTCATTTGCGAACGGCACTTGCTACACGGTCTGCCAGAAGACAACTGGCTCAACCAACGACCGGCTCAACCAAGTGCAAGAGTAAGAGTGTTGTAACAAGTGTCGTTTCGTTTGTGCCTCATCGTCGAGATGATGCTCAACTATGTCAAGTACGAACTGGTGGAGGATGCCGATCCCAAGTCGCAACTGAATGTCACCTATGAAGATCAACGAAGTATCAGGGCTAGACCATTAGAACGGAAGTTGTCCGTTTCTAAGACCTCGGAGGTATCGACTATCAATACGAATGTCATTCAGGATGTTCAGGAGAAGGTTCCTTACAAGATCGAGTATGTTTGGTGGAATATTATCCTCCTGGGAGTGCTACATGTCTGTGCAGTTTATGGTCTATGTTTGAAGTTTGAACATTTCGGAGCTAATGTTTTTGGTAAGTTCAGGAGATTCAAGATTCAAGGATTATTTTGGGTAATATATATTGTAAGCGGCGGTTTGCCGCATTGTTGGAGCTGGGTACTCGTTAGATCACGGACGTAGCTATGCGTTGGATGGGTGACCATTTGGTCTCCGCCACTCAACAAGCGGCTGCGGCGCTGTCCGCGCCGTTCGCTGTCTTTCGCTGTAAAAACACGAATGAAGGTTGGGCTATTAGCTTGCATTGGTCCCCGGAAAAAAACCATATGCACAGAGCAGTACCATCAGTAGCCATCAGTAGCGAGACTGGAGCAGGCCGGGAGAAAGTTACTAATCCCTTACACCACTACGAGGTAGAAAAAGGTTGTTGATTAAATAAAAAATATATTGTAAGCGGCGGCTTGTCGCGTTGTGGAGCTGGGTACTCGTTAGATCACTGCAGTTAAGCAACGTCGGACGTAGCTATCCGTTGGATGGGTGACCATTTGGTCTTCCCACTCAACAAGCGGCTGTGGGGCGCCGTCCTGCTCCCTCCAGACTTCGCTGTAAAAACACGAACGAAGGTTGGGCGATTAGCTTGCATTGGTCCCCGGACAAAAACCCATATGCACAAGAGTTCAGAGTAGTACCATCAGTAACGAGGCCGGAGCGGGCCGGGAGAAAGTTACTAATCCTAGTTACTAAGCTAGAATGTTGATTAAATAAAAAATATATTGTAGCAAAAACAATTGCACTTATATCAACTTTGGGTATCACCGGAGGAGCTCATCGTCTATGGACCCACAGATCGTACAAAGCCAACTGGATAGCTCAAGGCTTACTTATGTTCATGGCTACGATGACTTATCAAAATAGTATCTATATTTGGGCGAGGGATCATCGAATGCATCATAAATATTCGGAGACAGATGCTGATCCTCACAATGCAAAGAGGGGGTTCTTCTTTTGTCATATGGGATGGTTAATGGTGCGGAAACATCCGGATGTGATTGCAAAAGGACATACTATAGACATGTCTGATCTGAAGGACAATCCACTGGTTATGTTCCAACATAGGTATTTCTTTACTTACTTACGACTAGTACTACTACTTAAGATTTACTTAAGTTATTCTTATTTATATTTCTTTCAGATTTTATTACCCCTTGGTCCTGTTAATTGCAGCGGTCTTCCCAACCTGTTTTGCCTACTATATTTTAGGGGCCTCTTGGAAAGTTGCCATCTTCCATGTGACAATATATAGATACATAATGTCTGTGAATCTGGTTTGGTGTATCAATTCAATGGCTCATCTCTATGGGAACAAGCCTTATGACAAGTAAGTTTTATGATGTTATTCATAGTCGTCTCACTGTAACCGTATTGGCCCAGAATCAATTATTCCCAGAAGTTGGTGGTGAATTATTTGCGCTTTGGAGTCCCTTCTGCGTCGAGGTATCTCTTCTTCTTCTTGTTTGTTTAGGCAGTTTGCCTGTTCCTACTTTAGTTCGGGTTTAGATCACTCCATCTCTTCCAAGGGATCTTTTTCTATGCAGAGATTTATCTGGGGCTATTCGGACTATTCTTATTTCGTTGATAGATAGATTGTCCTATTCGAAGACTTAACTCTTAATCCTATAAACGTAGGTGCCAAGTAGAAGGTTTGAAGACTGATTGATTCTTGCGTATCTGCGTATCTCCTTTAACTGGGTGGTTCGCACCTCTGTCCTCAATGCGTGATTTAATCAAATGTTGCATCAAAACCTACCCCAGTGTTTTTGTCACATCTCCTCGTCCCATATATGGATTTCCCTCTTCCATCCGTCAAAGGTGCTCTGGTCTTGAGTCTAGAGTCTATCTAGTTGTTTCAAAAATGATCCTAGATTCTTACTAAATCATTCTCAGCTTTAGAAACCGCCTGGGATTTCCTTGGGAGCGGCTTGATCATCTATAAAAGTTTTGTCGTACAATGTGACTAATTCTATAACATCTAATCACTTTTAGAAATATTGGACCAACGGAATCAGGTATGATGCGAGTGTTTGGTTTCGGCGAAGGCTTCCACAACTATCATCACACATACCCGTATGATTATAAAGCAGCTGAGTTTCATAATGATGCTCGCAATATGACAACGTATATGATTGATCTCTTTGCATGGTTGGGTTGGGTAACAGACCGTAAAACCGTCTCAATGGATACAATCAACGCGAAGGTGCTACGCTCTGGCGGTGGTAAACGAGAGATAGATATGCACAATCCGTATAAGAGAGTTTACCGTAATATTAAGTCAGCCTTAATAATATCAGCGCTTTTAATTATAGGTTAACACCATCTTTTGTAAGTGCTCAACGTTATCCTAATAAAATAGCTTTAAATTTATTTAAAATTCAGTTATTACTAGTGTACTATAGATTAATCATGTTTGCGAATCATATATTAGATAGATGTGAGGATAGTTGAATAGATCTTCGAGGTCACTCGTCCTAGGTTGAGGCCACGCTCACCAGTGTGAAGATATACTACAGAAATGATGTGTGAAATGTAGATAGCGCGGTGAATGCACTAGGTCCACCTACAGTTGCATAACGGTCGTCAAATGTCGCAATCCAACGTCGGCGGCCCTGGTTGATGGTGCGATGAACGCACCAGGTCCAAGTATTGCTATTAAGAAACGACTATTAAAACTTCCTGGAAAGTCACAACATCCTGTCATGGTCGCCAAATGTCGTAAACCAACATCGGTAGCTCTAGTTGATGGCGCGGTAAACTCACCGGGTAAAATCATTGGAGTATTTACGACGGAAGAAAACGGGGACTTGTACTGACCCTTTGGCGATAGCACGGTGAATGCACTGAACCCACATACAATCCTGTCACGGTTGCCAAATATCATGAACCAAAGTTAGCCGCTTTGGTAGATAGTGCAGTTAATGTCCAAGCACTGCTATTAAGAAACGACTAATTAGAACTTCCTGGGAAGTCACAACGTTCAGTCATGATCGCCAAATGCCGCGAACCAACGTCACCGGTCCTGGTTGATTGAACCCGGTGCGTTCACCGCACCATCAACCAGGGCCGCCGATGTTGGCATCAAGATCTTGATCACCACCAATTCTTCCATTACAAAATGAAGCATCTTTGCTCCCAATTTTAGAAATTCCGAATTGAACTCTACACTTTTTACACTTTCTACACTTTTTTTAAAATACAGAAGTTCCTCCTTGCTCTAACTGTAAATTTCCATTATGTATTCAATCCAAATTTATTCAAGCTTAGAAATCATAACAATGCCTCTACATCGGTCACAGTTAGCCTTTTTTGAATTCACATAGTTCTGACCTATCAAAAGTTCCCGAAAATATGCAAAATTATTGTAATGCGTTTCCCCAGGTTCATTGAAACGAATGTTTGCGTAGGTATAAATTAATTGTTTCACATTAAGCACTGTCATTTTGACCCTAACAGTGCAAGTTTGAAAAATGGCCACAATTGTGCAGTCAAAACAGGAGGTTCTGTCTCAGCTCGTAAAAGGATCGAGAGGGAAAAGCAAATACCAATGGGACATCGTCTGGACGAATGTGTTACTTTTGGGCGGTTTACATCTTATGGGAGTTTATGGTTTTACTTTAAAGTACAATGTTTGTTGGGCGACATGCGTTTTTTGTAAGTTAAACCTTTTTTTTTTCTTTTTTAAACCTTTTATCTTTTTATATATTTTTGTCTTTAAAATTGAACGCTTTGAAATGATTTCTTGAAATTTTATTATAATAATTGTTTGGTCATGTACCACCGGTGCTACAAATGAGTTTGAATCATGTCATGAAGATCTGTAATGCTAGAAACATGACCTGAGACATTTTTAGAGTTGCTACCAGTTGTGGATACGTTCTCACGGTGATTCTCAGCTTTTTATTGCTTGCTGAACACTTTTAAGGATTTCAAAATGTGTTGGCATACCAAAAAGCAAATTAGAATTTGAAAATTTGTTCCAATTCGGATCGGCACGGTCCCTAACTGATTGGAAACGTTTTAACAAATCACAAATTTGTCCCAAATCGAAACGGAGGGAGAAATTTGAGTCAAGTCAAATCGGGGAAAGCTTAGAAGAAGGTTGAGCCAGCATAGAACAGAAGCTCATGTTCCCCTCTTGGGCCAGCAGTACTTCTATAAACGAATTTTTGATATCAACGGCCTTACCAATGGATTCGTTCCAATTTGGCCCATGAATTCCAATGGTTTACCCCCTTTACCGATGCGTCCGAATACCAGATCACATTATTCCTGTCCTCGGTTTTACTTTTGACTTCGGATTGTCTTATCTTACAGGGAAAACATATATGCTATTCTCTGCTTTTGGTGTAACTGCCGGAGCTCATCGTCTATGGGCACATCGGACTTACAAAGCAAACGCCATAGCCCAGACCATCCTTATGTTGATGTTCTCAACAACGTACCAGAACAGCATCTACGTATGGGCCAGGGATCATCGCCTACATCACAAACACTCAGAGACGGACGCTGATCCTCACAATGCTAAACGTGGTTTCTTCTTCAGCCATGTAGGATGGCTCCTCGTCCGAAAACACCCAGATGTACTCTTGAAAGGACCCACTGTAGATATGACTGATTTGGAGGAAAATCCCATTGTTATGTTCCAACATAAGTAAGCTCCTACACTTTCTTTTTGTTCCTTTCAGCTTTGTAATTGTCTATTTTACAGATATTACGCTTTAATAGTAATTCTTCTCACTTTTATGATACCAACATTTATTCCATGGTATTTCTTTGGGGAATCGCTGAAAAATGCATTCTTTGTATGTGCTGTATACAGATACGTCTTCTCTGTTAATGCCACGTGGAGTATTAATAGTTTGGCACATTTATATGGGAACAAACCGTATGATAAGTATGTATCTTCCTATTTCTATTTCTAACAGGTGTAAATGTTACTACTATTAATTTGTGGGGACTCCAGTCTCTGACATTTACTGAAATTTATTTTCGTTTAAGAATAGAGCTGTTATGAACAAGTTTCAGCAAGCTTTATTCTAGTTAACTGTGGTCAGTAACTAGACAAAACATAAGCAGTAGGTTTCATATTTTGATGTGAAAAACACGATTTTTGTCACTGTTTTACAAGTTTAATTGATAAATGGTGCGATGTACATTTCGCCGTTAGGCATATAGAATTGAATCGAATGATCAAAATGCAAAAAATAAGTGTTCACACCTACCAAAAACACATCTTTACAGTTGACGTATATGTAATACAGCACACTAGAATAGCAATAGAAAAGGGACTCAGAAGAGGTTCCCGTAATTTTCCTCTACAGGATGGAAACACCAATGACAACCCTTCTTCGTGACAATAACTCTTCACAAATCGCACTCTACTCTCATCTTTACTTATTTGTCTGTACAAATAAAGCACCAATTAATAGAAAAATATCTTGAAGGTTTATAGGTCCTGTTGAGAATTCCCTTATGAAACTTCTTAGTTTCGGAGAAGGTTTTCATAACTATCACCATACGTTCCCATGGGATTACCGTGCTTCTGAGTCAGGCACAGATGGTCGAAACATGACAACATATTTGATTGATTGGTTTGCCGCATTAGGTTGGGTAACTGATAGGAAAACCGTCAACGAGCGGATAATACAGAAGAAAAGGACACGCAGTGGGGTTTTAACCATACCGACCAAAACTAGAAGGAATTATTTTAATTTTTTGCTTTGTATAATATATCTGTGCCTAGTTTAACAATAATAAAGATAAATTGTATATAATCTGATCTGGTGAAACATTTAAGGATGGATGGGTCCTCGTTCTGTTCTCAGTTGTCTTCGGTAAATGTCTTTCCAATGTCTTTCAGCGAGCCGACATGCGAGGACCCAACACGACACATGACGACTATTGACAAGGAGGAGGGAATTATGTAGTCCACTACCCCAAGACCGCATAAAGATTGATGCTAGTAAGCTGCACCGATGAAAGAATCCCTTACTTCAAAGCTACTGTGGATTAATTGGGTGCCGGTTGATGATGATTTCAGTCCACAGTTTATTAACAGACAGATACGAAAGTTTACAAACACACAACAAAGAATTCAGCACACAATTGCGAGGTAGCTCAAAAATTGGTCCAAAATTACATTTTAAAAGTGGATATTTTTGAAAATAACTCGAGAACGACAAAATCGACCCTCATATATTATGTCATTTTCAGAATCAGCGCGTTTAGCTCTATAAGATAGCATAGTTTGAGATCTATCTGAGAACAATTAGATAGAAAATTGTGACGTTATAATGAAATTTCGT
>JAODAC010006639.1:0-30217 GCA_027575185.1 Mimaenictus wilsoni
GGCGTCAATGCGTGACTAAATTGTTCTTAAATTCTAGGGATTTACTACTTCGACCGGACGTGACAGTTTCAATGGCATGAAAAACGTATTTTGTTGAAAGATAGGCCAAAATGTCCGCAAAGTAACTTAATTCCAAAAATTGAAACATGCCTCGTAAATATGCCTACGGTTATCGACAGTTGGTATTTAGCTTATATATATTTTTATTTTGTTTGTAAATATTATTACGACATTATTATTGAGTTTTTGATGTATTTTGAAAGTTTCATTATGAATAGTTTGGTAATGGTACAAGTCAAATGCCAAATAAAAATGTATCTACAATTACTACTTAGACGAAGAACACTCATGGATGCCTTGATGAGCTACTTGAACAAAAAAGTATTAAGTAAAATTCCTCTACTATGACCCATTTTGTTAAGTTACTTTGCATCAATAATGTTAATTGGACTCTGAGATTGGTTATTTTCGGACCGGGAGTTTGACCATGTTGTTTCACTCACTTGCTTCAAATTATATGGTCAAATACTAGTTTTGCTTGCACAGCTAATAAGAACCCTAGTGTGCCATAACCCAATATAGTCTATTAGTCTCGTCCGCTACTACAGTTATCTCATCTTATCGTCCTTTAATCTAGTATCATTATTATTATATTTATTTTATACGTAAACCTGTATTGGCATTTATGCTTCCTCATTGCAACCATATTTAAATGGCAATACAAACTTTATATGCCTTTAACAACAAATAAGAATTAAACAAGAAAATAAAACTTTAAACTTATTCCCTCACCATTTGTCTACCTCAATACCCTCCCTCGCATGCTAAGCCGTATCCTTAGCTTTCTAATTCTGCTTCTGCTCCGATTCCCTGGAGATTACGTATCCCGTTCCTACTTTCATCCAGAACCTTGGATATTCTTTCCTCTTCCCTTCTCCCAACCCTCACCCATTCGGCCTTCAAATCATAGCACATCCGAGCCAAGTGCTCCGACGCCCAGCCCGATCTTGTGCTCCTTCTTCTCACACCTTACTCTAGCCAACCAGTACCATCTTATCTTTGCGCAACATCTTCACTTTTCTAGTAGGAAGGACCCACCTGAAACCTGCGTCATATGTGCTTCCATCTATCCTACCATGACTTATTCTCTCTTCCGCCTCCTCCTCTTATCCTAACATTCCCCACCACATATTCTGGATCCTTCTAGACTATATTTATTCATTTTTTTATGTGTTCAATTAGATTTTAATCTAACCTCAAGCTATGTTAATAACATTTGACTACTAACTGGGCATGTCTGAAATTTGAGGCATACTTAGTTATAGTCAGACCCATCCACAATATATTCTATTTGTTACCGCTTTCTTTGTAACCAGGTTCAATACAACCTTCAAATTGGCTATAGTTCCAAAGGGTAGCCTAATATACTTACTTTTAATGTATCTTTATCCTCGACCATCGGTTCCGGAAGCACCACATCGCCGGCATCGCTCGTGGAAATATCCGATGCGAGATCGCACGTCACCGTTGGTATAACCGGAGGTCGCGGATGACTCTCGATCGTCGCGATCTGTCGCTCCCCGTCCCGCGGGGATGTGTTACTGTTCTTATCCACGGACGCGCCCGCACTTCTGTCCATCGCACCCCCTTCACCATTGCCCCCGGCCCCAGCACCATTACCACTACCACCGCTGCCATTCTTCGCCGACGTGGTGAAACTCGTGACGGCGTCCTGTGGTGGTCGACGTGGTGGCTTGCGAATACCTCTACGCGCACGTGCCTTCGCCGCGAAATAAATGCGTATGTAGACGAACACCATGATACACGATGGAATGTAGAACGATCCCAGCGCCGAATACAGCACATAACCAACCTCCTCAGATAACTGAAACAAAAGAAATAATCTTCACTTTTTTACCAAGTACGCACTGTATATTTAATAGAATAGACTGCCCAGAGTCGGACATAAGGAAACAATTTACTTTGCTTCTCCCTTCCGTTGTGCGGGCTTTTTTGGCGAGCTTTTCGCAAAAGCTGCCGCCCGCTTTTATTATCCTTGCATTATCCTTTATTGTCCTTTATTTTACGCGGGCTTTTTGTAGTTTGTAGCGTGCGGCGCGTAGCGCATTAATTTATCAATTTTATCGGCAGCGTTTTTGTGCGCCGACACTTTTCGCCTTCGGGTTGTTTTAAGGACTTTCAAGGATTTTTGTCCTTTGTTATAATTTCATGAGATGTGCGCGCACAACTCACAGCCTCCATTGGATTGTTTCCAAACATATAATACTCGCGCTATAAATGAGAAGCGGAGCGAATGAAAAGAAAAAAACTGAGGGAGGTTATCCTGTATCCTTCATCCCATATCCGGCGATATAGGCTTGTTTTGTCCTTGCACTGTCGCCCAACACCAACAAGCTGTAATCCATTATTCGTTTAACCTCTTAACGTCATTGTCGAAACGAGATAATTCTGAAGCATATTTGAATGATAATGATAGTGAAGCATAATGAATTATTTATGAATTATATTCGTTCATTTACATTAAAATTTATTTATATTCAAATTTAAACTATATTCACAAATAAAAAAATAGATTTTATAAAATTTTAATTTAAAAAATAATGATACTAGGGTCATTTTGCCCTTAGAAATGTAGGATTGACAACGCTTACTGCCAAGCTGCGCATGCGACCGGCCGACTAGCCGCTGCCTACTTAAATTGGCAACTTGATTTTTTGTCGGCATACACATGGAAATTACAGAAAATTTCATCTACTCATTATTATTATCGCACTTAATAGCCATACAATTATACAACTCGCACGGAATGCCCCTTTCACACTCGTGTGTACACTTCCTTGGTAACCAGTGCTACTCTAGTTTTTAGAATTTTATTCCAAATATGGGCACTCTCAAGTTTGTTCTCATCATATATTCCTGAATGATTCCTGAAGGTTGCTAGGGTACGATACCTCCAGTCATGTGTTAATTCTAGTATAGGAGAGGCCGGTAAGAGACAAGCTATCCGCGATACATAATAGAAATAATCTGGTTACAGTAGATTATGCCTATTGTGTTTCCCATCTACCTTTTATGAGAGGATGCCTTATGAGGTGATTGCCTCGATGACCGATCTAAGTCTTTGCTAAGGAAATGTATCCCATATCTTTAGCTGCATTGTATTCAATTGGCTATACTTTTCAACCCATTAGGTATCACAGGATATAGTGACCTCTTATGACATAGTGAAAGATACCTGTAAGCTTGGACCTAGCCCCTTTCTCGGCTAATTAAAATCCGTGAAGTGTAACTGTAGAATAGGAGGCCCAGAACCCGGTACCCTGTTGTATCAGGTTTTTTGGCATTCCATATGTGTTGTGGATGGCTTATAAAACCAATATGGTTTGACTATCCTAGCAGATGACAATTCAAGCCCCACAGAAACGCCGCAAGAAGAATTTATCGTTCGTTGTCACCCTAATAAGTGCACCTATTCACTCTGGCAATCATAAATCTTAACCAATTGTTATGCTTTTGCCCATTTTGACGCACTCCCATAAAATACCCTTTCATACGAAGCACACAGTAATCATGTCGCCTATGCAGACCTTGTTTTCGTATTTTTTCGTATCAGGTTTCTTCATTTCAAACTATCCACTTAGGTATCAAGTTAACTATCTCCTCAACCTGGGCATCAATATTATACGAAGGTAAACATAAACGAATAAACGAATCATCATTTTCTGGAACGATTGAAAATTTGTCGATGCTCGCGCAGAGTAAACATTGGTATGCTGATTGGCCGTTCAAAACAACACCGCTATTGTTTTACCAAGCGATTACGATGCATGGATTAGCGCAGAATTTGTCGGTGTCGTTAATATACGCACTACTACCTGATAAAAGTGAGACTAGATACTCAAAATAAAAATGTACTCACTTACAGAAACATTGGAATTCGAGGTATTGCCCATAGAATTGCTTTTTATATTTTAATGTATTTGAGTTTCTTTTTTTAATACATATATTGGCATAATAATTCTGATAACAGCAAAAAACATTAACAATAAATAAATAATAAATAAACACATATATGTACATGAGTACGCCATATTAGATGTAACCCGGAACCGCGAAATTCGTATTACGTCAGGCCACCCCGCTCTTTCTTCCCAGAGCAGTCTGCACGCTATGCTTTTGCGTTAGTACCCCTCTGCTAAACTCCACCAGAGCTTCCCACGCTACTCGTTTAGTAATTATTTTTTCACCAAGGATTTCAGGGCACATTTCGCATTCAGTAGCTTGTCGCAGGACTCTCCATCAGCACTCCATCAACGTGTGTTTTGGACTATCAGGGACAAAATAGTTAAAGTGGACGCATGTCTCGCTTGTAACTTGACAGATTTTAAATAGAAATGATCGGAAAAAGCCGTGTCCAATGAGAATCTGTGTTAACCAGAAGTCGCAATCCCCGTGTTTCCGTTCTGCCCATTTTTTTACGTCCCGGATCCACCGTCGAGTCCATCGACCTATATTTCTGCTTTCCCATCGCTCGTTCCATATTCTGTACATATCTGGAGGTTGGTTGGAGTCTGTATGGCCCTCGTTTCTATTACGTATAAATGTGTTACATCTTTGCTGAAGCAATAGATCTGCTGGCAGTACTGACGCAATAACTTCTGCTGCGTCTATAGAGAAGGTCTGGTAGGCTCTGGCTATCCGCAGGCAACTTCCCCTAAGGGCTCTGCTCAGTTTGACCCTGTTTCTGGCAGTTGTAATACCCATGCTGGTGCGGCGTACAAAATCACCACAGTTGCCAGTGTGCGATGTGCAATATCCCCGCAACTCCCCCAGTTGGGAAGAATCTTCGCTATTTTCTAAGAGGCGTCCTTTGCTTTTGTTGTGACATATGTTAACTGCTTATTCCATCTGGTTCCTGCCTCCAGCATTACTCCCAGGTACTTTACTGCTTTACCCATGGGGATTTTATTAACTGATACTGTGATGTATTCGTCACCTACGCGCCCTTTTCGCCTAGTGGAGAGCCATGCCGCTTCTGTCTACTGTGGAGCGAGTACCAAGCCCCTAGTTCTCATCCAGGCTTGGACAAGATCAATGCGTTTCATTGCTTTTCTTTAAAATATACATTTTTACTTTTGTACGACTCTTCTACTTTATTTTCCTGTCTCTGCATTTTCAGGTTTTTATTTTTAAGTATCTATTATAACCGACAATTCAATGATTCATATGCATTCGTAAAGGCAAGAAAGTAAATATGAATTCTTAAATTTCACCCATGCCTTTCGGATATGAGTCTGTTGCTGCAATCCATTGCCGCACAAACAAGAAGAATAAACAACATGAAATCACAATTAATATCAACACATCTCAAGCACCAACCTCATCAACAATCCATATCTTCACACAATCAACATTCACCAGACTAAACATCGAAAATGCTGACACCTCAACACCGACATGGCGCAGCGAGATCGCGACCACGTGTTCCGCTGTGACGAACTCAAGAAATGGTCGCATCAGCATTTTCACCTGATTATAAATAGTCCACAATTTGATATCATCAACCAGTTCAGTTCTTCACCGAGTCTTCACACATTCAGTCATCAGCATCCACCAACAGCGAGCCCGACACCAGCTGCCGCCACTAAAGAGTCAGCCGTACCGAGAGACTTCACCGTGTCCCTCACCGGCCGTCTCCACCGACTACACCGACGCCAGCTGCCGCCTCCGCCTGGATCTCCTCGTTGTATCTCAATCTCATTCATTTGTATATATTTCATTACATGTATTGTGGCACACAATAAAAACCCACAAGTCATTACTAAATCATCGTAATTTGAGCGACTATGTTTATTTAGCGGTGAGTTTACACGCGCTGATTTTACTAACGGTGAATTTACTCACGATGATTTTACCAGCGGTGATATTTCCTAGTGGTGAACGTGCAGCGGTGAATTTACCACGGTGATTTTACCGCGGTGATTTTTCGTAGATCCGGGAATACTGGAGCAGGGATTTCAATATTTATCAGTCCACAACGTAGTTATAAATTTGGTATTTTGTCACGGTGACGGCGTCCTTCCTTAATAGTTGGAAAATATAAGTCAAATCGAGCACGGCCGCAAAATGACATGGGAGGTGATAACTTTGATTTAATCTTGAGCGGTAAACACCATTGGCACCGGACCCAACTATTATCTATTCTGCATGGATCAATTCTATTGGACAATGTCGGAACTTTCGAAAAGTCTAGAATCTCCTTGCCCAACTTCCCCTTGAAATCAACGAGATCTAGCAGTTCCCTGCCTAACAGGGAAAGACTTTCAGGTGCTATAGATAAAGAAATGAAGAATAAGTGCTCATTCGTTTCTACAACCTACTTACATAGTCTGCAACTTGTGAAGTCGCGTTTCCTAAAATTGGCTAGGTGGTAGGTGGTACTTCGGCACCTAGGCAGTAAGTAAGCGAACGACTAAACTTATATCGATCAATCTATTGGTCTGATTAGGGTCCTCTTCGGCAGCCAAGGCGGTCTCGTGTTTAATACCATGTCCAGATCCATTTCTTCCCTATGGTTATAGATCCGCTGTAGGTTCGCTCATGATCATGGAATGGAGTTTCTTCTGCCTCTTGGCTAGGAAGCCCGCCTAATTGTTAGTGCAATGCCTTGAGGCGCGGCACCCTCCGTATTGTGAGTGTTGCGAACAGCATGCCTGTTGGCAACATCAACCATTGACGGACACGCCAAAGGTCTTTTATTTTAGCAGGACCCGAACTACCCGTTCGTTGATAGTGATGAATGCGCTGCGGAGAGAAGTAGGCACGTCGAAGTATGGCTTGTGACAAACTTTATATGCACAAATTTACAATTACATCGGCTGGGGTCCACACACCCACAACGCTTTCCCCTACAATCTTCCACCTCAGGAACCTACCCTGGACCAATCCGAGCACACTCCGCCTACCACTCTCTCTCTCTCTCTCTCTCTCTCAAGACATACAAGGTGTGTCACTACAGGCTACCCTTAGGCACAGCTCTGCTCAAACATCTACCGCGCACATTTCGCCATTCGCAAGCCTATTCGCTCGATCTGCGGGAGGTCGTTTAAGATAAGATGGTACCATCGGACGTGCCTAAACAATTCACCATCGGATCGGCTACGCTTTCCAAAACCACCCAAATCACCAAATGTGCACGTCGTAAAATATCTTTCAATTGCAGTCTTGACCTTCATAAAAGCTTGGAGAATATTCAACGACCGTGTAGTTGAATATTCAACGGTTCCCAACAGTGAGTTTGTTGCCTCGCCTCAACTCACAATCTGTCAGGTCCAAAATTATGCGTCAGACACGGGGACGGATGTCGATATAATAGGCGTCACAGATGGGTACGTATATTTTATACACAAAAGTTCCCAAGGAAGATACCTTCGAATATGTGCGACTTCGGATAATGATAGAGGATCACTTCATGCTGTCCTCAGTGTGTAACTACGGCACACAGTCTGAGAACCATGGTACTATCTTTGTAGTATCTTAGGTATGATAAATTAGTACACATATAATATAATAATGTAATGCAGGGATGAGTAACCTGCCACCGACCGAACATATTTGTGCGGCTGCGGCCCGCGAAGGACTCTAACCCCACGCTCCACCCATTTTAGGTATTTGAGACGAGGGTCCAAAGAAGGTGTACCTCTATTTCGGAAATATCCATTGATGTGAGGCCAAGCAAAATTCTGCATTTTACCTGGCTCGATCATAAAAACAGGTTACTCACTCTTGATGTAAATATTAGTAAATCACTGATTAATTTCCATAAAATCAGTTTTAAATGAAAGAAACATAATTTACAAACTTTAGAATTCTTTCGATATTTCCTACACCTATATAAATTTCTCAAGGAAATCCATGTTAACACTAAATATTAATAATGTAGAACTTTCCAAAACTCGTAAGATATGCAAAAGTTTGCAATTAATTAATATGAATGAGCTTCCAGTAAAGTGAGAAATGATAACGAACCGAAGTTTAATTTATAATTCGTTTGATGTTTACAACTTTCTATTATGACAATGTGGCAAAAGAACTGCGAGATTGCTGAAAAAAGGAAATAAAGTATGTGGAGGCAAGGGCGGTCGACCCGTCACGCCTGAAACGGGGAAAACGTAACACAAACGGGACAATGACAAATTACATTTTAATGATGTATGCATAATGGAGTTCGTAGCGTTGCGTGTCTTCTGGCCTCGTGGCGCGCCGTCGAGCGTAATTGAAAAGATGATTGAAATTAATTTAAAATGGCGGCCATCGTTCGCGAGCACGCGCGTACCGCTTTATTTCCCCGCTGTTCGTGTCAAGATGTCGAATGGGTTGTCCGCCCAACAACTATTTTTCACCAGATATTTGCATTATATTCTACATTAATAGTTAACTCTTCGAATGAATAATGCACGCATTCAATTCAATAAACAAAACCAACAAAAAGTATAGCAGTGCCAGGGAATCGACCGGAATATATGAATAATAAAGAGAGAAATAAATTGATAAAACCAAAAAATATTTTATACTGGTATTTTGAGTGGTGAATAATTTAATTATTACAACAATTATTACAAACGAAGGATTAATTGCTTGCAACGTTAAAAAATCATGTCTAGTGGTTTATAATAATATTTCTATATTACAGTCATCACAATTGTGTGGTTAATAATATTGGGTGTTGCAAAATTCGAATAAAATACGTCATTCAAAAGTTTCTGACGCTAAATTTAGCGTTGTTTATATGCAGGAAAATGCCATATATTTTCTTCTGCTATACTTTTATAAATTGCAAAACAAGCCTCGTCCAAGAAGGAATTGATGATTTCACCGATTTGAACGAAAATTGGAATAGAAACTCTTAGATATAGAATGATATTGAAAAAGTAATGATGTAAAAACCCTATACTACTTTCAGATGTCAAATTAGTTAAACATCTATTGCGATAAATTTCACCAGCCAATTCATCTATATAAAATGAGTCTAGTAGGGTGGCTATATAAGAGGAATAGTGCTTTTCCCTATACAATCAGGTATATGTCCCATGTCGATGTCGATGTCCCATGTACATCGCAAGTCAAATTGTAAGAAAGGGTGATTTTTAAGAGAAATAAATATATATAATATCTTTAATTAAATTTATATTTCAGAAAAGAAAGCTAACAAGGAGAGTACCTCAATTGTCCGCCACAGAATTGAATGAAAATTTTTGTACGTGTAGTACATATCTAGAAATAATTTGTATTCACGGGATTTTTCGTCGTTTTTACTAGTTTGCCAAAAAAAAACGACGAGTCCGACTGAGGGTAATAAATCTTAGGAATGAAAGCCATGACATTTTAGGCGTACCAGCTTGCTCACAGGTGGTCTACAGTCGTGGGCAAGTGGCGGACCACCACGAATTGCGTGCTGAAAAGAGAGGCACCAGTGGTACATCCAAATTGGACGGGGGTGGGCTTATGTTCTCGTGGTGGGAAGTTCGTGGGAGTTTGCATATATTTAGTTTTAGGATTTTTGTAAATAGAAATTCAGTTATTTCCCAAACTTTGCAACAACTTCTTCCTCGACTTACACATTGGACGAGTAGTCCAGCCATGCAATTGTATATTTTGATAGTTTTGTATCATTTTCCGAGCCTCCCAGCGTGGAACTCGGTGGCGATCGTGGTATTTTTAGGCCGTCTATCTTCTGTTCTAACCCTACCTTGGTAATTTCGCGGCTCTGAACAAAAATGTATTAAAGTGTTAATAAAATCATATTAACTAATGAACACCAATACCATCATCATCCAAATGAACCTCGTACATCAGGTCCATAAGAAGATCCTCACCGTCCACGTATGAAGTGCAGCAGAGACAGTAACAGTAACGCCCCAAATCAGTACAATCTACGAAAATCCCGGAAAGAGAAACAGCCAAGCGAGTAATCTATAAGTAACCAACAAGAAGATCGCGACCAAGGCACGGAAGCTACGCACTCCCAGAAGAACCCAACGCGACAAATGGTGAAGACGACGGACCTGAGATACTATATTCCCAGAAGACCAACACCGTCCCGTGACAGTATTGAGGTTATGAAATGCATGTGACTTACCGATATTGATGTATTCATTGGTGTGGCGTATGGAAGAATGGGAAATACTAGAGAAAAAAATATACCTGGTTCATCAAGGATCTGCTTGACTTAGAATGATCAACTCCAAGGTATATAGTGCTGCAGAAGGTGCCCAAGTGTGAGGATAAATTGGATAGAATGGAGAATGAAATATTAGTTTAGTCGGTAGGCACATAAAAGCAGTGCACACAAAAGGGAACTATTTGCTGGTATGTGACTGGAAGAAAGGCATATGAAGCATTGGGTATGTCAGGCATAAAGAACTTAACGAAGGAGGGAGGAGCCCTAGAGCCATGTGTGCGGGAAATAAGCCGAGGCCTAGAGGAATCCTTAGCTAGCAACTTATAAAATCGAAGGTACAAATCGATTCAGATAAGAAAATAATGGACCGGCCTAGATGTGGATCGGAAAAGCAAGGAAGGAAAATATGGATCGGAAACGAATATATGAGGTTACCGCAGAATGGGTTGATAACTTCGGAGCAAATGGCGAGGGATGTATGGCTTAGGATGAAAGGTGCCCACCTGGGCAGCCGCGTGGTTGCATCTCGGCTTACCATGTTGGAGGACGGGGTTCGATTCCCCGAAGTGGGTAATCCACCGGGTGAATATTAGTCTCCCACAACATACCACAAATACTTACAACAGTAAACATTCAACACAACATTCAACACTCAGAATATTCAACACACAATAACAACATAAAACAAAAAATACAAAAATTGTAAACACATAAATAACATGTAAAAACACGGTGGAAAAACTTCAGGGTTGATAGCCTATTAAAATATACATTTGTTAATAGTAAATCATCTTTATCTTGGCATTTTTTGATATTTCGACATATGCCGGTATGCGCAGGTCGCGTGTTCTGGAATATTGCTTAATAGCTCCGGAAATATAGGTGCTATTTATACCAAACCACCGTCACTATCTCATACAGTTTTCGTCAGCAGTTGGCCGAAGAATTGCGTTCATACGACAATTGTATCATTAAGGAGAGACAATAAAACATAAAGTTTTTACTGAAACGAGAAAAGTAGGTGTGTGTGTGTGTGTGTATGTGTGTCAGTGAATGCCGCTTGTGGCGCGGTCGATTACTTCGTGGGATACGAGATCAAGGTTATCACTACAACACGGCATAATATCAACACTATGCCGATAGATAAGACACCACCGGCAGGAAATGGAAAACGAAGAAAGACATTGGCAGAATCGCCCGAGAAATGTAGAGAAGATGGCAAGCACGCATTGGAGGTACTGTGGGAGGCTGTACGCATGTTACAGGGGGAGATTCTAGGAAAAGAAAGGGACGACGACGGAAGGAAGTGTGAGGTCGGGAAGTTGAGGAGGATGGTGGAAAAGAGAGATAAAGAAATTGCAGAGCTGAAGAAGGAACTATCCAGGGTAAGAGAAGTCCAGGTCCTAGAGAAGAATGAGGGAGATAGAAGAGAAGAAATACAGAACACTAAAAGAGTGAGAGAAGACGGAGAAAATGAAAATGATAGAAGAAGTAAGAGGAGGACTCGACGTTTTCACTGCATTGAGTCCTCCACTTACTTGTGGGAAAGGGAAAGTGCGAAAGGAGATAAGTAGAAGGAAGAAGATGGAATATGGAAAACCGTTTTGAGAAGAATGGGGAGGAACGAAAAGAAGGAGGAAGTATGGGAAAGAGAGGACAGGCGGAAGAATGTAGGGTATTATCTGTATACAGATAACAAGTATCAGAACAATGTAAATGAAATAAAATAAGTTAGCGTATATCAAAGTGAAACACATTTTTCAAAGCCCTTTTTAAGGTCAACGCATGATAGTTGGATCATCTTGGTTTAGTGTAACCTGTTTCTAGTCTTACAATATGAATCTGTTAGGGTTCCTTCAAATCGGTGAGGGCTCATACGTCCCCCCACCTTGATAGTGTAATGATATAAATTCCCATGGAACATACCTTTGAAGAGAGCATCTGAACCTTTGATCAAAATTGATTCAAAAGGCACTTACCTTTTGAACTGCCAGATTAAATTGAAACAATATTCCTTAAAATTGAAAGTCGAATCCATTGCTTTGGAAATGCCAATGACCCCTTATAAAATATATTATGCCGTTACAAAAATATCAATAACTTCCCTCCGTGAATTGTTTGCCGGACGATTTTTTAAAGAAAGTTGGAACATTTCACGATGTATCCAATTTTCTATGGTTATTAGAGCTAACGCTTGAAATGGTATTTTTTAATTAATATTTAAAAATTCAATTCGTTGCAATTATTTTAACCGCTTGGGGCTAACTATAATACCAACCTATATTTGTAAAATTAATTTTAGATCAAAGTTCAGAATTAAAAAGCAAATTTACTTCATTTTTTTACATATATACGTAGATCTCTATTTGGCATACCCCAAACAATAAATTCTGTCCGATTACCTTACAAAATTACAAACATATAACTAATAGTTATAGTTTATTATAATTGCAAACTTATTCTATATATATATATATACATATATTACAATCGTAAATAATAATTATGCTAAATTCAAAAGTGAGACAGAACTAGGTAACATCAATTATTCGCTTCCCCGCAGTTACTGGAGAGTAAGAGTCCAGTACTCGTTGATTACTTCCACTTACCTAAAAAATTGCCACACCCACTCCATCATCACTCAGCCACTGTTTCAGCCGCACTGTTTCTCTATCATTCCTGTGCAATCATTCCCCAGATACTCCAAGGAATTTCTCCCCCTTCCACACAGGACACACCTGACATACTCATCTCCCATCCACACCTTCCATTCCCTCTCTTCCAATCTACACCGTGCTCTGGCTTTTGTAGTTCTCTATTTTGCATAAATGAAAATAATTTCAATCTCATCATTCTAATTACTTCAACTACTCTGCAAATTTTCTGAATTTAAATAACTGAATACAAATTAACATAGATTGAGAACATTCTAAGACCCGACCGTGTCTACGTAAACCTATTTGATTTGTAAAAAACACCGTGAAACGAAAACTAATAATATTGAAAAACAATTAAATGGTTATTACAAAAAAAAAGCAGCGAAACAAAATGCTTGCCAATTTACAAATAAAGTTGATATTTTTTATTAAATAAATTAAATTCTTTCGTTCCCCTATGTTTCGGTTTTCCATTTCCAAACAATAAAAAAGTCAATAAAGCCGAAAATACACAATAACGGCCCAAATGAAGTTGAACTCAAGTAGTATTTGATGAAATTGTTCAATAACTATATTTATATTTTTCAATCTCATTTCAATGGACCGATGTACGACCGCTTTATTATTTGCTATTGGATTATTTGCTGCGCACACAAATAGAGATTGTACGCAAACATGCCAATAAATAGAAAATTTTGATTGATATGTAAGTGCGAATCAATTATTAAACCCTCGAAGAATATAAATTATTTGAATAATCAATATCTAATCCTTTAGAATTGTATTGAATTAGAATTGTATTGGATTGAACATTGGATTGAAAATAAAGTTGGCATGAAAGATAGGAAATTATGAATTAATAGAAGTTATTTTTGTCAACTAAGGAACGAAAATGAATCACACGTTATTAAGTGCAATTTCAGATTTATGGTGTGTCAAAACTACAATTAAATGTAATAAATAAAATGGAAATGTAGAGCAAACACTATTAGTTGGAAATTGGGTAATAAGTCATAAATTGGTCAAAATTTAAAGTATTTTAATTTATAGGATAGAACTGATATATTTACTCTGGAGATAGTCAATGTATCAATTGATATTACAATAGTGGTTTTGAAGAAAAACGGGACTATCAAATTCGCGTTTTGATTTGGGGTGAAAATTGGTGAACGCGAGCCGAATTTAGGCGGCATATAGCTCAGAAATCAACAATCCGATTTTAACTTTTCTTGTTTCTTAATGTATTTATTGCTTCAACTTGAGAGATAGACAATTTTCATTTTGGTTCATTTAACCATTTGACCATTTTCCTTAATTTCTGAGGCATTTGACTGAAAAATCACACGTTATTAAGTGCAATTTCAGATTTATGCTGTGTCAAAACTACAATTAAATGTAATAAATAAAATGGAAATGTAGAGCAAACACTATTAGTTGGAAATTGGGTAATAAGTCATAAATTGGTCAAAATTTAAAGTATTTTAATTTATAGGATAGAACTGATATATTTACTCTGGAGATAGTCAATGTATCAATTGATATTACAATAGTGGTTTTGAAGAAAAACGGGACTATCAAATTCGCGTTTTGATTTGGGGTGAAAATTGGTGAACGCGAGCCGAATTTAGGCGGCATATAGCTCAGAAATCAACAATCCGATTTTAACATTTCTTGTTTCTTAATGTATTTATTGTTTCAACTTGAGAGATAGACTATTTTTCATTTTTATTCATTTAACCATTTGACCATTTTCCTTAATTTTTGAGGCATTTGACTGAAAAATCACACGTTATTAAGTGCAATTTCAGATTTATGGAGTATTAAAATTACAATTAAATGTAATAAATAAAATGGAAATGTTGAGCCAACACTATTAGTTGGAAATTGGGTAATAAGTCATAAATTGGTCAAAATTTGAATTATTTTAATTTATAGGATAGATATATTGATATATTTACTCTGCAGATAGTCAATGTATCAATTGATATTACAATAGTGTTTTTGAAGAAAAACGGGACTATCAACTTCGCGTTTTGATTTGAGGTGAAAATTGGTGAACGCGAGCCGAATTTAGGCGGCATATAGCTCAGAAATCATCAATCCGATTTTAACTTTTCTTGTTTCTTAATGTATTTATTGTTTCAACTTGAGAGATAGACTATTTTTCATTTTTGTTCATTTAACCATTTGACCATTTTCCTTAATTTCTGAGGCATTTGACTGAAAAGGGGAGGGCTAGGTCCTCTCCGATTTTAATGAAATTTGGTAGACCGGTAGAGTAGGCCAAAAATCAATGCTTGTTAAAACTGGACAACGCACTATCCGTGCATTGTCCTTTAAAGGGCGTTCCTTATCGGTGATCGGCCAACAATTCGCCGATGTGGCGCAGTTGTGAGTTGTTAGTATCTTCCTTCGAAGCAGTGGGTCTGAAGTTCGACGTTTGTCGTCCGAACTATTTTTTTTGTTGGATATTTAATTATTTTTAAACTACAGTAGTTGCTTACAATTTACAAATATCATATATTCAGCAGCGAATCTTCAGGAGACTCTGCTGAAGTCTCCTAAAGATGCGCAATGGACGAAATCTGTTGATACACATTTTATATTTATAACAAGTAATTAATAAACTAATTTACAATTGTTGGGATCGGTTCTCGGTCGATTTATTGGAGATACATTTTATATTTATACGAATTTTATATTTATTAAAGATGTATTATTTTAACATAAGTTACGTTCTTTATATAATATATTTTTCCCATTAAAACTCTGCGAGGAAATGGATGTATTTTTGAACGTTAACGGGATTTGTTTCAATTGGGAAAATATAATAATTCCATGTGAGTGCACAAATACATCATTTATTAGATGAAATAGATGTTCAAAAAATTATATTTTGGTTGTTTTTGATCGAATATGTGTCATCCAACATATTGAAAAAGTATGGATATTGAATAAATGATAATTGTAAATTAAAATCATCTACTTTAATTTTAAAATATTCAAATATTGAATAAAAAAGAAGTTTTCAAACGCCTTTTAAAGCATAATACCTGGCAGGGCTGGCGCAAGGGTCCTCAGCGCCCGCATGCAATTTTGATCTCATCGCCACCTATTATTTTAAAATAATTTAACAGTTTCTTATCCTTCATTTAGTACACGAAATAATGGATATAATGTTTTTAACGTCTAATTCTGCACATACATCATGATCAATGCTAATTAACGCCAAACTATTTAGCCTATCTTGGGGCTAAATATTTGTTCATAAGTAGGTTTTAATCAATTTCAATTTAGAACAACTACGTTCGTCATATGCCACACTAGCAAGTAAAGTTAACAGTATTCTTAAGACAATTGAAAAGTTAGGAAAAGCTAAATTATCGGATACAATATAATTAAGAAAATATTCCAGAAAGTACACTACTCATCGAATAACTCTACTGCTTTTACATCGTTCCAGTCGCTGTCATTTAAAATAATCTCTAAATCGTTAGAATATTTTCATAAAGATTCATATATTAGTTATTAATTTACAGTGAGTTATTCAAAAAATATAAATTTTTAAAATATATCTTTAATTATTCAAAGCGATCGTTTGTCGAACACATCGCAACACCGAAAAGCGTATAAAATACGTTGATTCTAAATTTATCTAGTGGATATGTGATATCTATTTTTGGCGCCACCGGCGCTATGGGCAGTTGGCAGCGCTGCTTCTTAAGCCGCGCATGCGCAAGAGCGACTACCCTCGCCCGCATAAACAGCCCGAAAACGTGCTCGAAAAGTCAGTTTCCAACCAGCATCAGCTTGAGTAAGTTCGATTCCCCAACACCAATTGGAGGGAGTATGGAAAAGGCTAGAGGTTTACGTGAAGAGGAGAAGATGCAGCGAACTAGGAGTAGAGGGTACGAAATGAAAAGAAGTGGGAGGTTATGCGAGCGAGAAGGAAGTTAGCCGGGACTAGGATATACCTGGACGATGACCTCACTGTGGAGGAGAGAGAAGAAGAAGCGGTGGCAGAGAGGTCAAAGGGTAGAATCGTAAAAGTAGGGTACAAAAAACTGAAGGTGGATGAAAAGACATGGATGTGGAGGGGCGACAGTCTGGTAAAAATTCTGGGAAAAAAACTACGGGACGGTAGGGGATTAACGAGTGAGCAAATCCGAGAGGCATTCTGGAACGTTGCAGGGCAGCGGAAAAAATTGAGGGGGGGGTTGTGGGGCAAAGAGTGGAGAAAGTGGCTAGAGGACAAGGACGTTTTAGGAAGGACAGAAACATGGATAAAAATGGAAGACTGGAAAAGGTTGGAATGTGAACTCCCAGAGGAATTTGTGTGAATTTCCAGATGGCCAGAAGAGGGAGAGAGAAGAGGGAGAGCAAAAGGAGGATTAGTGATGGGACTGAGGAAGAAATGGGGGAATATAATTTCATGGGAAACCAAGGATGGGATTGTGATGGCAAAAATCAGTAATGGACAGGGGGAGTGGAATATAGGAGTGGTGTATCAACGTGATAATCTGCAGGAAATTATGGGGAATATAGACAAATATGTAACCACGGAAGAGAGGTTCATAATCGGGGGAGACTGGAACATTAGGATAGGATCATTAGAAGGTGGAGTAGATGAACATGGGCAGAACCGGTCTAGACAATCAAAGGACAAGATAGTGACTGCTGAAGGAATAAGATGGATGAATTGGGCAAGGCAGGAAGCATGGGATGTACATTTATTCATATGTTCTAAAATAAAACTGCATTTCAAAAATTGTCTTTAAATTTTAAAACTGTAATAAGCAAGAAGTGGCGCCACTCGGAATTTGAGGTTTAGGTTGAACTAAATTCATTTATGTTACTATACATATGTATTATCTATGGTAAACAATTTGTGTCATCTCCACAACTTTTATAATGTGTGACAATTGAAGATATGCTACAATTTTTTTAAAAATGGACCCATAATTTTTCAATTTTGACAAATTTAAAATGAAATGCTTGTCCCTTCTTTTTTTATAAATGTATTTAAATATTCATTCGATTTGAAGTAGCACTTTACTCTCCACAGCCGGTCTTGTCCAAGCGTAGGAAATCCTGTCAAGTTTTTCTGATATTATTTCTTCTATTGAAGTAATTTTATATTCTTAAAATATTAAGTTTGAAAATTGGGTTTTTTTTTGCATTTTGCATATTTATTGTTGGCAGCGTCGCTTAAACGTCGTATGCGTCAGGGCGCATCAAAGCTAGCAATTTTTTTTCGTCTAGTAAGATAACTTAAAATAAAATTACTTTTTACCCAGCATCGAAACAAGTAAGTCGCATTTTTACATCACTGTATACTTATTATTTTTCACACTATTTATTATATCGCGTGTCGTGTTGCCGGCATGTCGTATTTTCTGTACGGGTTAAGTCAGTAAAGCTTCTTAAATAAGACCCCGTGAACTTACAACTCGCGGGGTAATAATTTCGTTATGACTCGTAAGCGCATCCAAACTTGTAATGATGATACATCTCAAAATTCAACTTATACCATACGAAATGTTGGGATTTCCCTCTAGGATTTATTTTTCACGGGATTAATCGGTCATATCTTCTATGTTCTATGATAATTGTCGCGAATATGTGAATCATATTCACAATATCGACATCCACAGCCAAGACGCCATCTGCTGACTTAAGCATTTTTGCGTTCAGCTATAGAGTGTGAACGCGCCTTCACATCAATTGTCTCTATGCATTTCTATACGTTACTTTAATATGGCAAGGGATTATAATGTTGCAATATGACAAAGAAGGAAGATTGGGCTCTGGCTAAGCATAGATAACTTATTAGAATTGTGCAGACCTAAGCAAAAAAGGCACTATAAAAAGGTGTTCAGCCGTCTGAAAAATCAGTTCGTACCAAGCCGCCGCCAGTCTTCTCCTCTTGTCCAGTGTGTAGTGCCCAAGCCGAGATGTCTAAAACCTTTTGGTGAGTCTTTAAATAAATACTTATATTTTGCACTTAGATATATTTTCTATTTCGCCTCCTTGCCTTTCTGCTCGGTTGTCACGCAAGTTATGCCAAGCGAGTTATGCCAAGCGAGTTAACCCCTACTCAAATCCTCGATCGTGACAATGTAATAGGGGTCATTTGATAATATATTTCCATTCTGTCACAGAAAATTCTGTTTGTTCTTACCTAAAGACATGACTCCGATATTTTAACAACAACATATTATTCATAGGGCAAAAGCGTATTCAACAAAATTCAATGGTTTGCGCCACTTTTTCAGTGGCAAAACCTAACGATGGCAAAACAGACCGAAGGAAAACTTTAATTCCCATCAACAAAAGGCAATGGCCAATGAATGTATCCGCATCACATGTTCGGGAGTCGCGCACAATCGTATCCCTTCCTTCTCCTATACCTCTTTCCTCATCACGCAAAGCCTGCAACCCTTTTCATCCACCCGAAACACAGATATACATCTCGAAATCGGTCACAAATGGACCAAGAACTAAGTTGGCCAGCATCGACCTGGAGGATTGTTGAATCGGCCGTACACATTCTCTCGCCAAAATCAATATTTACTCAGCAGCAACGAAAGGAAGAAAGGACCAACAATGCACACATTCCTAAGCCCACTCCCTTTACGCCCAAACACGAAGAAAGAACCCTCGAAAAACGTATTAAGTCGTATGAAGTGTATTCAGTTTTTAATTGTATGCTTGTCATTTTCGTGTTGGTGTATGTATGGAGGTGGGTAAATTGTTTGGCACGGGGGCGGGCAAAGTTTCGATGTGTCGCACGTGATTGATGCGCGTCGGCGTTTCGGCTTTAATCAAGCTCACGCACATTTTAACCGACATGATAATTTTTGATTATTTTTTTAGGCGGGCAAAAATGGGAAAACTCCTAAACTGACATACCGAATATTGGAGCTGCTCATCAAAAGCGAATTGACATGCTGTATAATCAGTGAATGCTGAATCCACAGTATGCTTGCATAGAAATATATTAAAATCGTTAAAGTTTTTAAAATTTGCTCGTCTTTAGTAATCCGAACACCCTGTATATACCCACTTAATACACTTTGTGCTGAATGAAATAAATACTTCCTAAACGATGTGATTTTAAAATTAGGCTTATAACTAATATACCTTGAGGTAATGTCTTGAACACCCTATATTTTTGGAATGCGTATCGAAATTTGGCGGAATTGATGAATCAATGTGTTTTGACACTGCCGACGCTGACAATGACGCCCAGCCGATGCGTAATGACAGTGATTTTGTTTCGTCGGCGGCTACGACCAGAACCGTCCCACGTGTTCCGGCCTAAACCAATTCCGCCGTCTCATCACAGAGCGGTGGCGTGTTGTCATTGAAATGAAGTCATTTCAAGAATTAAATAAAGAGAATTACTAATGATAAGTAAATTCAAAATGGATGTAATTATGTCATGTGGATCAGTGTATTTTGTGACAAGATACAACGAGCATTTTGAAATTTTTAAACTTTAAATTTTAATTGAGTTTATGTTATTAATGAAAATTTCTATTTGTATTCGATTAAAGACCCTATAATACTATAAGATTCTATTTAAAATATTTAGACTTAGTATTGACCTGCAACTCGTAACTCGTAACAATCGGTATAACTCACAATCGGTATATATTGAATTTGTTTCCGGCAACGCGATTTGTATCTGTTTTTCTCCATTTGATAACAGTCCTAAAAGAGAACAGTCAAAAGAGATTTTGCAAATTTTCTCCCTTGATGAATTTGGACATTATCATTGCATGCTTGATTGGACAAATCGTATGTGGGGCGAGTTATGGTACTTTATAGGCCAGTTTTCTTCCTTGTTATGATATAGTATTGTATACAACGAGCATGGAATGCTCTTTACTCACGAGTATGAAAGGTTGTAAATCATACGAGTCAGATTCTATGCAAGTTGTACCCTATACATTTTTAACGTATGTAAATACCATAAGTATAATAAGTATAAAAATAATAAGTATAACAATAGTAAAAGTAAATAAAGTATTGAATTGACCATTGTTTGATTTTTTCACGTGTTTTGCCCGTCAAAACTAATTTTGTTGAACTTTATGTAAAACATATATGATTTTCCGATTTTACAATGAGTAATAAGCTATTTCAAGCTACCAAAGTGAAATTTATATCATTATGATCATTAGCATTAATTTAGTGGGTGATCGAGCGAATTGTATATTTTTGTATTCTTATGTTGGCAACACGTATAAGTTGGGTGCACTGCGTTGCATCGGGTTAGGTCGGAACGGAAGTCGGGCAGTTGAGCGATGAAGGAAGATTTTCTGAGGGGACCCGCTCTCTTTCGTTTCGGCAGTCAGAGAAAGTGGTTGTACAAGTAAACATCTAAACACACCATCCATCATTTATTTCTTCAGTCAATTTCAGACGCGCGACTGAGCTTCGAAGTGGTATTCTCGGGTAAAAGCGAGACGCGAAATTCGAGCAGATTATCCGAGCTGCCCATCAGTGGGCGTTTTAATTAGGTAACAATTATTGCAAAAGGCAGCTATCAAAACTTTATATATAAGGTGAATTTTGACTCGTAAATCAAGTTTCTTAAGATGACACCATATACATTTCGTATATATTCATGCAAATTAACTTTATTTGTATTTCCTTGTGGATATATAATTAAATTATAAAATTAATCTATTAAATTGGTGTTAAAAAGGGCATTTTCTGCGGCCGGGAAATAAATTTGATAGCAATCTATTCCTGAGTACACTCTTTTTTTGATGGTATCATCTGTAGCCCAAGCTCATTGGTTCATGATAGCTTTTCTTATAATATGATTCAAATATTGACTTTTATATTAATTATTGGATAATATCAATGCAAATGGTCCTAAATGGCCGAATTCCTGCGACAATGTAATAATATTGGTACTGATCTACTCCGGAGAACAGCCTCTTTCTGATGATATTATTTGTAGCCCGCCTCTTCGGCGTATATTATTTGTATTAATATTTTCAGTAAATCGCTACGTTTGAATATTGCTGAATTAGCTATATTAACGAAAATATTGATCAAATTTCGATGTTTCGACAATATGTTGCTCATCGATCGCCCCGTGGTGGATTGAGCCTGATCGATAATTAACCACATCTAACTCTACGACAAATAGGTACATACAAATTATAGCAAACTATAAAGAACACACTATAACTACGAACAACAAACTAAAATTGATAATGCAACTACAAAATATAATACTAAGCAGAAATATATAAAAAAAACAACTTATTCAATATCTTCTAGGAGTATTAAAAGTTTTCTCATGGCCGGGGAAATTGCTCTTAGAGAACGTGGTTTAACTGCACTATCATTATTTAAAAATGCCACGTTGATATTTTTTATTCTTCTTTTATTTTCTCCATATTTTTTAACATAGGTTTTGAAAATTTATTAACATTAACATTTATTACATCTGCAACATGAATGAGCACCTTGGGCATTATGGGCATAAGTCAATAATAAATTACAAAAGACAATAAATTACATAAATGAGGTTTAGCTACAGATGTTATTATTAGAAAGAGGGTGTTCTCAGGAGTAGATTGATAACAAATGTATTACATTGTCTCAGGAATTGGCACTTTTAAGACCATTTTCATCGCTTAGGTTGAATAATTTAATAATATATTAGCAAAATAATTTAAAAAATGTTCTTTAGCATAAATATAAATTCATGCAATCTGATTGTTAATGTGGGCAATTGATAAATGAACTCCACACGAGTTTTAACCATTTCCATAATTATGTATCCTACACAGGGGAGGGATAAGTGCAGTGGAGAGACACTTAAGAAAAATAGGGGAACATTGCTACAGATGGTCTGAGAAATATAATTTGCGTATTTGCAGCGTGCTTTACAGCTAGTGAACAATTTCTTAAATGCCCAATTATACTCTACAAATGGACACAAGTAGAGAGACACCGTGGTCTTTCATTTAAAATTAAAACAATAGAAATTACAAAAAATCCTAACCTAACCTAACCTAACCTAACCTAACTTAACCTAACCTAACCTAACCTAACCTAACATAACCTAACCTAACCTAACCTAAGAAAAATAGGGGAACATTGCTACAGATGGTCTGAGAAATGTGTGTATTAGCAGCGTGCTTTACAGATAGTGAACAATTTCTTAAATGCCCAATTATACTCTACGAATGGACACAAGTAGGGAGACACTGTAGCCTTTCATTTAAAATTAAAACAATAGAAATTACAAAAAATCCAAAATTAGGAATCCTATTAAATGCATAAGAACTGCATTTGCCTGAGTCCCAACGCGACGAGTGGGAAGTAAGCTGTGAATAATTAGGCTTCTGCACTAGTAGTAAGCCAATTTGCACAACGTATGCTATTTGTTACAAAGGCAAAATTTAAAAATTAACGTGTGAAACTCATTCGTAGAGACCTGAAACAATAGTGTTTGTGAAATCCATCCTGTTTGTGCCTACCCTCTGTGGTATACGTGTATGCGCGTATCACAAGAATGCTACTTATCTCGTTTATTAATTATGCATTTTTTGCATGAATCCAGTTTTATCCACTTGCAGCTTTAGCTTTTCTGTTTCAAATGCATAACACTAACTGAAAATAATATTGCCCAGCTAATTTAATTTATAAAATTCTGAATTAATATATGTAAGTGCCCAATATTTTTAAAATTCATACGTAAAGTAAAATGAAGCATCTTTTAAAAGGAGTATGAGACTTCCATAGATTGTCCTTACAAACTACTTTCATCTCTTCTCTCTGAATGAATTCTGGCAGCACCACAAATATTAATATTTGTTGGTTTATCTAACAAATACTTATTGGAAATGATGTTTGGTATTACTTCTTTATATCGTTTATTTAAAATCAATTTTGGACCGGTTTTGGTGTCTTTATGACACCATGCTCAGTAAACTACAAAGTAAAGTACATAGGTTCGATTAATGTTATGTATACATTTATTGTAGGTTATTTGTTTACAAGTTATGTTTCTTGAAATAAAAGTATACATTTTCATGAAATATTGTTTATTACGTCAATTTACAACATTTTTTATTTGGTGTTTCTAACATTGGTGCGAATTTATCTCAGATTTTTCTTTATTATGTACTGACAAAGACATCATAACTTATTGCAGATGTCGCATTTTATCTTTGGTTATAAATTTAAATAGTGGCTCCTCGTTCAGCTCTCTGTTCTGTTCGTTCAAACATTGTATGTTTCCATCTTTCATTTTTTCGTAGGCTTCTAGTAAGTCTAATTTTTTGCTCTTGGCTGCATGGTGTAATATTTTAAAATATGACAGAAAATGTGAATAATTCTCTAAACTGGACACAAAGGAAACAAAACTTTCATTGTACCAAAACGCATACACAACAGGAACATGAAAAAACAGGTGACGCCAAAAAATTCATTAACAATAGAACCAAGAAAGTGTGATTCGAAGAAGCACATATATTGCATCTAAACTCTACTAAAAAGGTATATGCGGAAACGAAGATGTACGTGACTTCAGATACTAAGGGTCAGCCACGCGCTCCATGAGGCAACCAAGGAAGTACCTATCTTCAAATGGGAGGAAATCGGTATATAAACCCACGACTTAAGGGCAGTAGAACTAGTCGGACTGTCCGGTAATAGTCAGTTCGATGTTCGTCTCCAAGCTGTCCAAATCGTTATCGGCCGATCGGTCGCCACCTTCGCAGAATAGTTAGTAGTCATGATCGTTTGTAGTTCGTTGTAACTTTGCTTTAGTGTTAATTAATATACGCTAAGTTAAAAACATTCGTGAGTTCCTATTGTGCCACCCGAAGACATTCCCACATCTAGTCAGCAAATTACCAGTAAGCCGAAGCCCGTCAGCATTGCACCACCAATCTCTGTGCCGTCTCCGTACGACTTACCACTTGATAACGGACATCTCGTCCGTTATCAAGTGGTAAGTACCATTTACTTTATCCCCGGTAGATATCACGGTAGCTAGATGAGTAATAAATAAATGCCAAGCGAGTTAGATAAACATTAATAAATCAAAAACCTCTTGAACACCACATATGGTGGAGACGCACGACCCCAGCGTCACATTATTGAAGCTTAGATGTTTTTGGATATTTCAGTTTGATGTTTCTCTTTAAATGCTCGTTTATCCTAGTTTCAAGTCGTCTCCCTGTTTCTCCAATGTGTGTAGCAAGGTTTATTCTGCTTTGTAGTCAAATAGGAGGTTTCCTAGATTATGCGTTGTTTTAAAAACGAGCTTTATATTCATTTTGTTAAGCTCTCGTTTAATGTCGTTTAATATTATTGTAGATGTGATGATTGTAATATATGAAGTTTTTAAAAGTGAATTCTCTAAAATCCACTGATTGAAGACTCTTGACTTTAACTTTGTTGATGATTTTTATTATCATTTTATTAATTAATTTATTATTGAATCCATGGGTTAAAGCTAGTTGTTGTATTATTTTAAGACCTTTGGTTTTACTTTCGGGTGTGATTGGTAGAATTAAAGCTCGTCTTATGAAATAGTAGAATACAGCATGTTTATGACTTCTGTCATGTTGCGAGAAGTAGGGTAACAGTATTCCGGCATTAGTTGGTTACCTGTAGATATCATATGTGATGTATTTAGTGTCATTTTCGTGTCTGGGTAGTGTAATGTCCAATAAACTTATATTTTTATTGTTTTGTAGTACTATAGTGAATTTAATGTTTTTATGTAAATTATTGATGTATTGATGTAAATCGTTTAATTGTTGTGGATTACCAATTCCCATTAAGAATATACTGTCAACGTATCTTAACCAACATTTAATGTATTCACACAGGAAGACGCCCTTGGCCCTTGGCTTTGGAACTTGGCCTACGACCCGGTAATCGATTTACTATATCCTTAAGGTATAAGACCTATTGGTTTCGCGGTCGACATCGTGTTGGTTGGAACAAACCCAAACCGGGCAACGCTTCTTGCTAGATTAAACAGGACCATTGCACTTGTCCAAACCTGGATAAGGACTAGTGGCTTGGCACTCGCTCAACAGAAGACAGGCGACGAATACATCACAGTATCAGGTAATAAAATCTCCATAGGTAAAGCGGTAAAGTACCTGGGAGTAATGCTGGAGGCAGGAACTTGATGGAATAAGCAGTTAATTTATGCCACAACAAAAGAAAGGGACACCTCTCAGAAAAAAAACCCGAAGATTATTCCCAAGTGGCGGAGTTGTGGGGATATTGCACGTCGCACACTGGCAACTGTGGTGATTTCGAAGCTACTGTACGCCGCACCAGCATGGGCGGACTGTGTTACAACCGCCAGAAACAGGGTCAACCTGATGACATCCCTTAGGGAAAGTTGCCTGCGGATAGCCAGAGCCAACCAGACCAACTCTACGGATGCAGCCGAAATTATTGTATCAGTACTGCCAGCCGATCTACCGCTTCAGCTGATTGTGAGATATAATACATTTATATGTAATAAAAACGAGGGCCACACAGCCTCCAACCAACCTCCAGATATGTACAGAATATAGAACGAGCGATGGGAAAGCAGCAATAAAGGTCGATAGACCCGACGGTGGATCCCGGACGTAAAAAATGGGCAGAACGGAAACACGGTGATTGCGACTTCTGGTTAACACAGATTCTCACTGGACACGGCTTTTTCCGATCATTTCTATTTAAAATCTAGCAAGTTATAAGCGAGATATGCGTCCACTATAACCATTTTGTCTGTGAAACAGATAGAATTATGAAAGATGAAAACATACCATGTCTGAACGAATAGAACAGATAGCTGAACGAGGAGCCCCTATTTAAGTTTACAGCCAAAGATAAAAAGCGAAGTCTGCAATAAGTTATGATCTTATAGTCAGTACATACATACCAAAGAAAAAACTGAGATAAATTCGTACTAATGTTATTTACTTAAAATAATAAGTTTTGGAAACTGACGTTATATAAGTAATAAACACATTTTCTTTCATGAAAATGTATACCTGTATTCCAAGAGACATAACATATAAACCAATAACGTAAAATGAATATAAACATAACAATAATCGAACCTATGTAATTTATATTTTAGTTTGCTGAGGATGGTGTCATAAGTCACCGAAACCGGTCCAAAAATGATTTTAAATAAACGATATAAAAAAGTAATACCAAACATGATTTCCTATTACCACAATTTTATATAGGCATTATATAGGCAACAATCATAACCATCATAAATAACCGATTATTTGAATACCATAGAAGAAAAACAAATAAAACATAAACCTAGTTAGGATCGCTTTTCCTCGGAACGTGCCTCGCCAGTCTGCGAGGAATTGCAAAGATGAAAGAATCCTGAAAGATGAACGATGAGCGTGTGGCCCTCCTAATCTGGCGTCGACGCACGCGAAATAAAGCAATAAATTCACCTGATGATGATATACTTTATGAGCGCACTCAATGAGCCAACCTTTCATCTTTTCGCTTTTCTCGCGTCGGGCCGGTGCTTTTCCGGGGCCGCTAACAACCCATTCGCCGGATCTCCCAGAAAATGAAGGGTCAGCGAAGGCGCCGGTCATGCCGCATTTTAATGCGTTCGCATAAAACAGGAAAGACGCACGAGGTGAATTATTTCACTCTGTACGTTGGCGCATTAATTGCTACTAGATTCCTGCCCAAAAAGTGAATAGGAAGTTAAATATCATAAAAAAACAAACGCAACTTGGCGCCACCAGAGATAAGAGATAAATTGGATACAACACAGACGCAGGCGGTGATGGGATATGATGGATCAAGGATGATACGTTCATAAATATTTAATGGTGTGGAAAAAGAATGACGAAAAGTACACAGGGAAACAGTTAATCTAACGAAATTTAATTAGTTGTTTTCTTGGTTCCCATATAAAAGGATTTTACATTATTTACTGCATTTTTTATTTAGATAAGTAAGGTTGTTAATTTTAAATAATAACTAAGCAGTAATAATGAAGTTCATTTTAAAGTGTATGAGAAAAAGTAATTTGTGAATTTTAAAACATTGTATTCTAGTTAATTAATATTTAATTAATTAAATGAATAGGTCTTTTTCTATCGGAGGTAATAACAAAATATTATAGAAACGTAATATTTTATTTGAAAATATTATAAGATGGAGCCCACCTGGGTAGCCTAGTGGTAAAGCATCTGCTTGCCACGTAGGAGGACGGGGTTCGAGTCCCCGGGGTGGGCACCCCACTAGTGTGAATTTATTATTATTATAAATTCACAGTCAAAATCACTCATTTAATTATTTCACATTAAAAAACAATCCACACCACAACAATCGCAATGCGCAGTCCACAACACACAAGACGAATCCACCGACAACATAAACATTCACTTCACTCACACGCAACAAGAGACCACATCAACAACACAACAGTAACAACAGCATCACAAAAGACCAATAACATAAATCACAATAACATGTAATATTTTTCAAAAACAATAGAATCATATGTATGTATCCAGGCTGAAGGACCAATGAAGGTCGATGGCCAGGTCTGCGGATCGAATACATTAAATAAAAAAATATATAAGATGGAATAAAATAATATAAAACTGAGTAAAGCTATTTTCAATGGGATGGAATTTAAAATCGCGAGATATATAAAATATATAGTATACATAAATTTCATAGTTTCTTAATAGCACTATACTCGTGCGTATAAACGTGCTGACATTCGCACAACTCTTCCACTTGCGAACGCGTCCGATTATTTCCGTTTCAGAGCTCACTTTACTGCTTTAGATAGACGTACTTTAAGAGTTTTGCGGTCTCTAAAAGATTAAAGTGAAAACAACAGTGCTTTCTTTATTGTCCTCCTTCCGCCGATGAGTCTGTCATGACGCATTGTTTCTCTTGGTAACAATGCCAGGTTTTATAAGTAAATGTTACTTAAATGGAACAATTTGCGTCTTTTCGTGTTGATTTAAAGATTTTCTGGAAGGATTTTCGGCGTTCTTTGTATTCAATGAGTCCCGAATATTTAGAAATTTTTGGGCAATGTACAGGCAATACGGAACAATTGAATACCATATGTACTTCTTCATTCTTTCAGAAGGCATTACTTTAAGTTAACATTACATTTGAACATTTTGATATATATTCATGTATTTCTTCCTTATATATTATTATTCCTTACATTATATATTTTTTTGTTCTGTTAGACAGACATACTTAATCATGTAATGGAATCCAGCAAAATTTCCACAACATGGCAATCATTGAAAATCGTTACCATATATAAAGCGAATGAGGAAATTCGAGACTACATTTCCTACCAAGGCATAACATTTCTTCTAACGCAAATAAGACTACTAACAAAAATCGCCAATAGAAAAGTCATGCGCTACCTCGACAATATACTACCACAAGAACAATTTGGATTCAGAAAGAAGCTGCGATGATGCTATTCGGAAGAGTAGCAAAAGCTGGATTAAGTAGGTATTGGAGACCTTAAGCTGGAACTGGTTAACTATTACTGTTTGGGCGTATTGTATATTTTTGAATTTTTATGTTGGCAGCACGTATGAGTTGGGTGCACTGCATTGCATCGGGTGAGGTCGGAACGGAAGTTGGGCAGTTGAGCGCTAAAGGAAAGTTTTCTGAGGGGACCCACTCTCTCTCGTTTCGGTCGTCAGAGAAGGTGGTTGTGCCAATTAACATCTAAAAACACCATCCGGTATTTATTTATTCAGAGTCAATTTCAGACGCGCGACTGAGTATCGAAGTGGTATTCTTGGGTAAAAGCGAGATGCGAAATTCGTGCGGATTATCCGGGATGCCCAACAATTATGCATACTTAGGAATTACCTTACAAATAACGATAACTCCAAGCGCACAGGAAGAAAATTTGAACCAAATCATCGGAATCATCAAGGATACTCGAGGTCTAACTATGGACCCAGCTATGAAACATTTTAACGTCAAACTGTGACCTACGTTAAATTAGCTTATAGTTTTAAAACTACGAGCAGACTGTTAACAACGAAGCACCTGCTTGAACTCGAAAAGTGAAAGCAATATTCCTAAAAAAAGAAGGTAATGGGCCTGACTAAGAATACCTCAAATACCTTCATCTTCAACCTAACGGGCACAACCACCATGGATGAGTACATAATAGATAGGTTTAAAAATATCAAACACGATACTTAAATACTGTTACGCGGGAGTCACGATTTTTAAAACATTAATTTATTTCCCGTTGACTGCCCAGGACGAGACTTAACTGGATCTTTTTAAGCTAAGTACCTTAAATTCGCTGTTGTGCTAT